>CM056385.1:27327505-27374147 GCA_029718625.1 Synaphobranchus kaupii | reverse complement strand
GCAGGTAAAGGTGTGCTCTATGTGTGTGATAAGCAGGTAAAGGTGTGCTCTATGTGTGTGATACACAGGTAAAGGTGTGCTCTATGTGTGTGATAAGCAGGTAAAGGTCTGATGTGTGTGTGATAAGCAGGTAAAGGTGTGCTCTATGTGTGTGATAAGCAGGTAAAGGTGTGCTCTATGTGTGTGATAAGCAGGTAAAGGTGTGCTCTATGTGTGTGATACGCAGGTAAAGGTGTGCTCTATGTGTGTGATAAGCAGGTAAAGGTCTGATGTGTGTGTGATAAGCAGGTAAAGGTCTGATGTGTGTGTGATATGCAGGTAAAGGTGTGCTCTATGTGTGTGATAAGCAGGTAAAGGTCTGATGTGTGTGTGTGATAAGCAGGTAAAGTTCTGATGTGTGTGTGATACGCAGGTAAAGGTGTGCTCTATGTGTGTGATAAGCAGGTAAAGGTGTGCGCTATGTGTGTGATAAGCAGGTAAAGGTGTGCTCTATGTGTGTGATAAGCAGGTAAAGGTGTGCTCTATGTGTGTGATACGCAGGTAAAGGTGTGCTCTATGTGTGTGATAAGCAGGGTAAAGGTCTGATGTGTGTGTGATAAGCAGGTAAAGGTCTGATGTGTGTGTGATATGCAGTTAAAGGTGTGCTCTATGTGTGTGATAAGCAGGTAAAGGTGTGCTCTATGTGTGTGATAAGCAGGTAAAGGTCTGATGTGTGTGTGATAAGCAGGTAAAGTTCTGATGTGTGTGTGATACGCAGGTAAAGGTGTGCTCTATGTGTGTGATAAGCAGGTAAAGGTGTGCTCTATGTGTGTGATAAGCAGGTAAAGGTGTGCTCTATGTGTGTGATACGCAGGTAAAGGTGTGCTCTATGTGTGTGATAAGCAGGTAAAGGGTGTGATGTGTGTGTGATACGCAGGTAAAGGTGTGATGTGTGTGTGATACGCAGGTAAAGGTGTGCTATATGTGTGTGATACACAGGTAAAGGTGTGCTCTATGTGTGTGATAAGCAGGTAAAGGTGTGCTCTATGTGTGTGATACGCAGGTAAAGGTGTGATGTGTGTGTGATACACAGGTAAAGGTGTGCTCTATGTGTGTGATAAGCAGGTAAAGGTCTGATGTGTGTGTGATATGCAGGTAAAGGTGTGCTCTATGTGTGTGATACGCAGGTAAAGGTGTGCTCTATGTGTGTGATAAGCAGGTAAAGGTGTGATGTGTGTGTGATAAGCAGGTAAAGGTGTGATGTGTGTGTGATACGCAGGTAAAGGTGTGCTCTATGTGTGTGATAAGCAGGTAAAGGTGTGATGTGTGTGTGATACGCAGGTAAAGGTGTGCTCTATGTGTGTGATACGCAGGTAAAGGTGTGCTCTATGTGTGTGATACGCAGGTAAAGGTGTGCTCTATGTGTGTGATATGCAGGTAAAGGTGTGCTCTATGTGTGTGATAAGCAGGTAAAGGTGTGCTCTATGTGTGTGATAAGCAGGTAAAGGTGTGCTCTATGTGTGTGATACGCAGGTAAAGGTGTGCTCTATGTGTGTGATACGCAGGTAAAGGTGTGCTCTATGTGTGTGATAAGCAGGTAAAGGTGTGATGTGTGTGATACGCAGGTAAAGGTGTGCTCTATGTGTGTGATAAGCAGGTAAAGGTGTGATGTGTGTGATACGCAGGTAAAGGTGTGATGTGTGTGTGATACACAGGTAAAGGTGTGCTCTATGTGTGTGATAAGCAGGTAAAGGTGTGATGTGTGTGTGATACGCAGGTAAAGGTGTGCTCTATGTGTGTGATACGCAGGTAAAGGTGTGCTCTATGTGTGTGATAAGCAGGTAAAGGTGTGCTCTATGTGTGTGATAAGCAGGTAAAGGTGTGATGTGTGTGTGATAAGCAGGTAAAGGTGTGATGTGTGTGTGATACGCAGGTAAAGGTGTGATGTGTGTGTGATAAGCAGGTAAAGGTGTGCTCTATGTGTGTGATACGCAGGTAAAGGTGTGCTCTATGTGTGTGATATGCAGGTAAAGGTGTGCTCTCTGTGTGATAAGCAGGTAAAGGTGTGATGTGTGTGATACGCAGGTAAAGGTGTGCTCTATGTGTGTGATACGCAGGTAAAGGTGTGCTCTATGTGTGTGATAAGCAGGTAAAGGTGTGATGTGTGTGATACGCAGGTAAAGGTGTGATGTGTGTGATACGCAGGTAAAGGTGTGATGTGTGTGATACGCAGGTAAAGGTGTACTCACTGCGCTGGCAGTGGTTCTGGGTCCAGCAGCGGGCGCTGAAGTGGCCGTTGATGGTGGTTGGCTGGCAGATGCTCTTGCCTTTGGCAGCTCCGGGGCACACATCCCCACATTCCCGCGCGTTCTTATTGGCCACTACGTAATTATCCTCCACAGAGTCCAGGATGTTGGCCCAGTCCAGGGTGGACAGGTAGCAGAGGTTGGGGTTCTTTTCGATGCGCACAGCGCCGCGCGTGATGTTGGTAAGAGACGGCAGGCCCAGGTCTTTGAGCTGCAGCATCTCAAACAGCACCAGCGCGTAGTTGAAGAACAGGTTGTTCCCGCGGATGACGGTCAGGTTGGGGAACAGGTCCCGGAGGCTCTCCAGGCCATAGACGCGGAACAGCAGCAGGTAGTCCGTTATCACCACCAGGCGCGGGAAGCTCCAGTCGCGGAAGTCCTCGGGTTTGGCTTTAAAAATGAGCAGGATCTTCAGATGGCCCTCGATCACAGTGCAGTTCTCCAGTGTCCGCATGTTGGTTACATTGTTCCGGATGTCCTTACTCTGGCAAACTGGCAGGAAGGGCACAGGACAGGAGTGCAGTTAGTGCGCCCTCATACATACAGACAAACATACAGATACACACACACACACATACGGACACACGCACAGACACACATACGGATGCTCTGTTCTGCAGAATCTGCCACACAGACTTCATATTACTGCAGTCAGTTTTCATTAAAAATGTTTTGGAAATATTCTTGGGAAAAATACTGAGAGAAGAATTCTTTTTCATTTTGTAAATGTGCAGCAGTGGGAGCAGCAGTGGGGATGTGCTGGGAGCAGCAGTGGGGATGTGCAGGGACCAGCAGTGGGGATGTGCTGGGAGCAGCAGTGGGGATGTGCTGGGAGCAGCAGTGGGGATGTGCTGGGAGCAGCAGTGGGGATGTGCTGGGAGCAGCAGTGGGGATGTGCTGGGAGCAGCAGTGGGCATGTGCAGGGAGCAGCAGTGGGCATGTGCAGGGAGCAGCAGTGGGGATGTGCTGGGAGCAGCAGTGGGCATGTGCTGGGAGCAGCAGTGGGGATGTGCTGGGAGCAGCAGTGGGGATGTGCAGGGAGCAGCAGTGGGGATGTGCAGGGAGCAGCAGTGGGCATGTGCTGGGAGCAGCAGTGGGGATGTGCTGGGAGCAGCAGTGGGGATGTGCAGGGAGCAGCAGTGGGGATGTGCAGGGAGCAGCAGTGGGGATGTGCAGGGACCAGCAGTGGGGATGTGCTGGGAGCAGCAGTGGGGATGTGCTGGGAGCAGCAGTGGGGATGTGCTGGGAGCAGCAGTGGGGATGTGCTGGGAGCAGCAGTGGGCATGTGCAGGGAGCAGCAGTGGGCATGTGCAGGGAGCAGCAGTGGGGATGTGCTGGGAGCAGCAGTGGGGATGTGCTGGAAGCAGCAGTGGGGATGTGCTGGGAGCAGCAGTGGGCATGTGCTGGGAGCAGCAGTGGGGATGTGCTGGGAGCAGCAGTGGGGATGTGCAGGGAGCAGCAGTGGGGATGTGCAGGGAGCAGCAGTGGGCATGTGCTGGGAGCAGCAGTGGGGATGTGCAGGGAGCAGCAGTGGGGATGTGCAGGGAGCAGCAGTGGGCATGTGCTGGGAGCAGCAGTGGGGATGTGCAGGGAGCAGCAGTGGGGATGTGCAGGGAGCAGCAGTGGGGATGTGCTGGGAGCAGCAGTGGGGATGTGCAGGGAGCAGCAGTGGGGATGTGCTGGGAGCAGCAGTGGGGATGTGCAGGGAGCAGCAGTGGGGATGTGCTGGGAGCAGCAGTGGGGATGTGCTGGGAGCAGCAGTGGGGATGTGCTGGGAGCAGCAGTGGGGATGTGCAGGGAGCAGCAGTGGGGATGTGCTGGGAGCGGGATGGGGATGTGCTGGGAGCAGCAGTGGGGATGTGCTGGGAGCAGCAGTGGGGATGTGCAGGGAGCAGCAGTGGGGATGTGCAGGGAGCAGCAGTGGGGATGTGCTGGGAGCAGCAGTGGGGATGTGCAGGGAGCAGCAGCGGGGATGTGCAGGGAGCAGCAGTGGGGATGTGCTGGGAGCAGCAGTGGGGATGTGCAGGGAGCAGCAGTGGGGATGTGCTGGGAGCAGCAGCAGGGATGTACTGGGTGAGTGTGAGTGTGTCCGAATCAGCACCCTTGCATACTATTTTTGTTGAGTAGACAGGACAAAAAAGTTAAGTAGGCGAAATGAGTGACTGGCTGACTGAGTGAGTGAGTGAGTGAGTGACTGACTGACTGAGTGAGTGAGTGACTGGCTGACTAAGTGAGCACAGGGGAGAAAACACTGCACCTCACTGCAACTTTACCAACAGGGGGAAAACACACTGCACCTCATTGCAACTTTACCAACAGGGGGAAAACACACTGCACCTCACTGCAACTTTACCAACAGGGGAAAAACACACTGCACCTCATTGCAACTTTACCAACAGGGGGAAAACACACTGCACCTCATTGCAACTTTACCAACAGGGGGAAAACACACTGCACCTCACTGCAACTTTACCAACAGGGGGAAAACACATTGCACCTCACTGCAACTTTACCAACAGGGGAAAAACACACTGCACCTCATTGCAACTTTACCAACAGGGGGAAAACACACTGCACCTCATTGCAACTTTACCAACAGGGGGGAAACACATTGCACCTCATTGCAACTTTACCAACAGGGGGAAAACACACTGCACCTCATTGCAACTTTACCAACAGGGGAAAAACACACTGCACCTCACTGCAACTTTACCAACAGGGGGAAAACACACTGCACCTCATTGCAACTTTACCAACAGGGGGAAAACACACTGCACCTCATTGCAACTTTACCAACAGGGGGAAAACACATTGCACCTTACTGCACCTACAGACTTATTTATGTTTTACAGAAAGGTCAATAAGCACTTAAATCAAAGTATATAATAATTAAATTAACGTCTGGATCAACATGTCAGTATTTGGTGTGAATTACAGTGATTTTTGACGGTACAATTCTATTGTAATACTTCCCATTTCCGGCTTTGTATTGCATGCGATCACAGTGGCATTTCTATTGTACTGTGTATTCTTTTGCTTTTATTATGTGCTATACGTAATGTATGTATATTTGATTTATTGAAGAAACACTGAAAGAGCGGCCGTTCTCAATCACATTAAAAGGCTTTAAAAATAGACTGAGAATAAATAGTATCAAAAAGGGTAATTTATTTTAAAACCGCAAGCAGGCCGACCATCTTTACCTGGTTGATCCTCCCCACACAGTGGCATACACAGGTTATATACTGGCCACACGGCCTAACTGACAATTCACCACACTGATGGGCTGATGCCACACACACACACACACACACACACACACACACACACACACACACAACACAACACATACAACTCAACACTGAAGGGATTAACCAGACAATTAACGGTTGAACTGGGTGCATCTGATGATCAGTACTAGTTATTGAAGGGCTTGATAAATGGAAAAACAAAAACACAACACATTTAACTTTAAAATGAGTCCCTCCCCAGTCCAAGTAGTGAGGGCGCTCCCTCACAAACTCTACTCACTGAAGTGAACATAAAGTGTGTTGGTTGTGGTGGCGAACATTAAAATTTTGGGCAGCACGGTGGTGCAGTGGATAGCACTGTCGCCTCACAGCAAGAAGGTCCCGGGGCTCGAATCCCAGACGGGACCTTTTTGTGTGGAGTTTGCATGTTCTCCCCGTGTCCACGTGGGTTTCCTCCGGGTACTCCGGTTTCCTCCCACAATTGAAAGACATGCAGGTCAGGCTAATTGGGGGGGGGGGGGGGCATTAACAGGGCGTTGCTGTAAAAGAGCATGTGTGCTCAGTCAACCTACCCTGTATAAATAAAGGTAAATTAATAATAATAAAACAAAGTCAACTTCCACCTGACATCTCAGTTCATACTGGGCTGCATGGGGCAGTTATAGCAAGACTGGCACTGGGCTGCATGGGGCAGTTATAGCAAGACTGGCACTGGGCTGCATGGGGCAGTTATAGCAAGACTGGCACTGGGCTGCATGGGGCAGTTATAGCAAGACTGGCACTGGGCTGCATGGGGCAGTTATAGCAAGACTGGCACTGGGCTGCATGGGGCAGTTATAGCAAGACTGGCACTGGGCTGCATGGGGCAGTTATAGCAAGACTGGCTCTGGGCTGCATGGGGCAGTTATAGCAAGACTGGCTCTATTTGCTCTATTTAACAGAAAGCAGGCTTCTGAGTACCTTTGCATAGACATATCGGTGCTAGAAAAGGTCTATTTTCATACCAACTCCAAAATTCACTATAACGGCTGTCATATCGGTACCCCCCTCTAAAATCAGTATCGGCGTCAGTCTCAGATCACATATTGGTTGGGCTCTAATCGATATTAATAGTAACAAGCTGAAGGCGGCTTCCTTCTTCAGTAAGTAATGTCAAATAGCAAGGCCTATTCTGGGAACTATAATAATGAGAATGATCCGCTTCGATGCACACTGTGATGTAGTGCCCTACCCAGTATGGGAGGATTTCACATACTCAGTCCACTTTTAGATTATTCCTTAATTTGGCGACCAACACGGCCACAGCGAGAGACCCTTACAACGCGAGCTGCTAAGGCCATGATCCATCAGAACCGCCCCAAGTGCTGTAATCTAACCCGTCTTTCTGCGCTTTGCTTCCAGATGCCTTTTAAACAGCAGGCTACAGGGCAGGCCTATGTCCAGACAGGGCGCTGAATGGACTCTCTTGTTTAGATTCGTAGGCTATTGTCGTTTTCCTGAACTGAAGAATGCCAGGCAGGGATCATTCGTTACCAAGAGCAAAATGACTCAAACTCCAGGGGTCAGGAACTAATTACCCCAAAAAAAGTCAAATACTGTATTGGTAAAGTTGTACCTCTGCAAATCAAATCTGAACAAAAACATTTTCAACATAAAAAAAAGCTAGTTCATGCATAGCCTACAAAGCGCTGTCTATAAGTCTTTAATTCCAACTTGCAAAAACTAGGCCTGCCTTTAAAAGTATTGATATCAAAATGTGGCCACGTTCCAACTAACAATATTGCCTATCGTAGCTCACACTAAATAAACTAGCTCTATTCCAAAGCAATGCTATCCAAACTTTCCTAAATTATTTAATGCAACTTGGCCCTGTGTTTCTTCATCTTTGTATGTGAAGAGATTGTACCTCATGGAACAACATATGATTTCAATGAATGTTTTTAACAGGTCATGAATAATTACACTCCAGAAAGGATATGGTTATACTTTGTTGGCAAGTTTACTTTTGAAAATGTACAGGTTTTAAAATGTTCACTGCTGCTACAGATTTCTCTACAATTCACAAACAGACATTTATATCAAGAAACATCATGTACAATAGAGAAAGGGGGGATGAATAAATAAATGCAGATAAAAATGAGTAATATTTTTACCTAGAAAATAGCATACATATCGCATTTTTACAAACATATCCAGACATGTTTGTGGGTCAGATGATGGCAAATAAGTAATAGTACTAATTTTCTTAACATAATAATAGTTATGACATTTGCGAACAGAATTCTGTGAACACAAGGATGTCTATGCTCTGTAGGACCACACAGGTTTCGATAGAAATCCAAATAAATAAATAAATAAATACATATAATAATAATAATAATAATAATAATAATAATAATAATAATAATAATAATAATAATAATAATAATAATAATAATAATAATAATAATAATAATAATAATACATTTTATTCATTCTGTGCTTTTCTTAGACCCAAAGCAGTGGATGCAGCCAATTGTTCAAACATGCCCTATAGTGTAGTAATTTTTCTGTTTAATTTCTAAGTGCAACACATCTGAATCACAGTATTTCCACTATAAATTATTCTCATTTTGCAGTTTGATGTGGCACATACAGTTTAATTGACTACATTATCTTGAGATGGTAAGATGAAGAAACACAGGGCCAAGTTGCATTAAATAATTTAGAAAAGTTTGGATAGCATTACTTTGGAATAGAGCTAGTTTATTTAGTGTGAGCTACGATAGGCAATATTGTTAGTTGTAACTTGGCCACATTTTGATATCAATATTTTTAAAGGCAGGCCTAGTTTTTGCAAGTTGGAATTAAGGACTTATAGACAGCGCTCTGTAGGCTATGCATGAGTAACTTGCCTTTTTTTACGTCTGAGACATTTTTGATCAGATATCACTTATTTTTGGTAGCTAACTAATGATGAATAATGCATGAAGATAATGACATCGATAGAGACATGCATACAGAATACATGCATTCCAAATAAATGCATGCAGACATTCGCGTAACTATAACGCCCTGTACTGACGAGAATGAGAACATTTCTCCTATTACCGATAGCCCCCAATTACATTAAAAGAGTTTGTAGATGAGCTGTATTTAATGTCTAATGAAATACAATGAACAGCACCACCTGAACTTTGGATCATGAAAAAGCATGTAAATTAATTAACCAAGTCTATATGGAGACATGCATGCACAATAGGCCAGACGCAAACGCACTGTAGCTGAAAGAATTACATACAGCCTAAATATTAGTACAGCCTAAATACTTTGTATAAGTAAAATATGGAAATACAGTTGTAAAATAGGCATATTAGTATTCTACAGAAATATATTTAACGTTAGGCTATTCAACACTGGCTTGTCGGATGCGTAACTCCAAGCTTCCATGTCTGGGCTAAGAGCTGCCGACTTCATAAGCACAGTATAATTCCTTCGCAGTTTTTTTCCCGGTAGTGTAGCCTAACGTTGCCTGCGGGAAATATTTTGGTTCCGGACCATGTAGCTAGGTTTAGTTTAGTTTTCTGTAGTGCAATGGATGTATAAGGCATGTTGATTCGGTTCGTAGTAGCCTAGCTTGTACCTGCTTCCTGACTAGCAGCTGACTGACGTTTCTCTGGCAAAACTAACGTTGGCTAACAAGCTTAATTGGACAATGCATATTTCCCAGGAATCTTAGCCAGAAAGAAAACAATAGATATTACTAAGAAAGTAGCCTACCAGAGATTCTATTTATTATTATATTTAAAAGTGTTTGCAGTAAGCTACATTGTCTGCAGAGTAGCTTAGTAGACTAGAGCCATGTTCCCAGGCTATTGTAATTTTTTTAAGTGACTAACCATGAAACAGATATGTTTGAGGAATTGGAGGTTTATAAATCCGATCTCTTCAGCTTATAGTAGGCTATCATCAATTCTTAATGTATTATTGTAAATTCTTAATTTTCCTAGTAGTTAATTTTATGGTGACATTGTGTTATGTGTGAAAAGGATAAATTGAACAGAGCTGAAGTGAAGAAATGAATGAAGACATAATAAAGAAATGTTGGCCGGGGCGAGCGTGGAAGGTTCGGTTTGCACAGTGAGTCAGACATGACCACAAGAGCACAGCAGGCTCCACACAGACAATTTTTTTGTCTGTATTTGTGTGAGTTTAAAACATGTAGCCAATGGCACAGTTATTTATTGAATTTTTTTTTTTTACATTAATGCAACAACGCAATGTTAACCAGATGATATTCTGTGTTAAAACTTTTTTCTTTGCTTGACAAATTGCCATGGGATACCTGTTCCCATACGTTAGCATAACTGCCATGGTGACCAGTGACTGAATTGTTTAACTAACAAGCTACAAGTGAACAGTTAATATTGTAAACATATCTTTGCCTTTACAATAAAAAAAACATTACTGGATGAGAAAACCAGAACATGTGCACACTGTTTTAGTCCAAAATGAAATGACACTTTTTAGTACCAGGCAGGGATCGAACCCAGATCTCTCGCATGGTAAGCATTGACGCTTACCACTATACCAAAACCTGTTGGTACAGTCACGTGATATAGGCTATAGGCCATTTGTCAATGACATTTGTTTCCATACTGCGTAACATTACCTGAAGTGGTGTCGTCTGACTTTCACCATTTCGCTGTAGTACAAGAGAAACATATCTTTGCCTTTACAATAAAAAAAACATTACTGGATGAGAAAACCAGAACATGTGCACACTGTTTTAGTCCAAAATGAAATGACACTTTTTAGTACCAGGCAGGGATCGAACCCAGATCTCTCGCATGGTAAGCATTGACGCTTAACACTATACCAAAAACCTGTTGGTACAGTCACGTGATATAGGCTATAGGCCATTTGTCAATGACATTTGTTTCCATACTGCGTAACATTACCTGAAGTGGTGTCGTCTGACTTTCACCATTTCGCTGTAGTACAAGAGAAACTTTGAACAGTTAGGCTAATATTGGAAATGTCTTTTGCCTTTGCAATAAAAATATGTTAATGTGAAAATAAGTCTAATAAACGAAAAGTATAACAGTTGTACATTGTTTTTGTCGAAAATAAACTCGCACCCTGTTGGGCTCGAACCCACAATCCTCAGTGTGAGAGACAGCAACTCTAACCAGTTGGCCACAGTAGCTTCATAGAAAACACCACGCCATATAGCCGTTTTGTCTGTGATTCTGCGATGTGTCCACATTAGTTTGAAGCGTTTTTATTAGTCGATAAGCTTGGGAGAGCAAGTATGCGATGTTGTTATCCAATGGGGAAAATTATTCTTTGAGGGTACGGCAGGAAAAATGGGAAGAAGAATGAGAAGAAGAAAAAGAAAAAGAATAAGAAGAAGAAGAGGAAGCAGAAGGAGAAAAACAGCAAAATAACCCAAGTTTGGGGTTTTATTGTGTGGATGTGTGAAGTTGCATGTGAATGCTGTGTGGTTACATGAGGTCAGAACATACAGAATGTTTTTAAGGGCTCAGAGTCTGTGGTCATTGTGGTTACTTCTGTAGGAAACCCTGAAAAGTGCCAAACTCTCGGTGCTGTATGGTATGGGGCATGCCCCGCCAACCGTAACTTGGCGGATGGCATACCTGCCATCCCAATTTGTGTGGTCTTTTTTCATTAATTAAAAACAACAACAAAAAACATGAAATCCTCCTATTCTGTCAGGCAGGCCAACTAAATTTTCTCTCACACACACGCATGCACGCACACGATACACGATACAAGGCCAATACCGGCTTTTGCTAAACATCAAAAACATCTTCGAGATCAAGCAATGCAATATAAATGCCACAAATTTAATTTTGATCAACCATTTGGTCGTGGTAGGTAGTAGTTTGACATATTCTCTGTGACTGACGGATAAAATTGAAATCTTTAAGCTAAAATACACTACCTCCCAATTTGGTCTGAATATTTAATTGATTGGATTCTGTAGATAATTAGCTGGCTGGCTATGTTCACGCTGAAAATGGTCAGCTACTGTACTGAAAAAATCCGCCGTTTAAAATGTATGAAATTATCGCTGATGCATAAACAGATCTATGGGGGAAACTGCAAAAATAGAATTGAAATGTGCTGAAAATTTGGCACCTCCACCAGGCTCGCTTCTGAAGGAGTTAGCCTGCTGGCTAAAATTTGCCATCACGTTTTGTCCAGCTAGCTAACAAACCCGCAATTCTACCATATTGTAGAGTATACATGCACAGGCCATCACGAAGCTACAAGGGCAGTATAAATACTGTAATCCAGTGTTAACGGGCTCTTGTATCTATTCACATCCCCAGTCAGATGAGGCCTTTCCATGCAAACCAATCCTGCACCTTCCAATTTAGCTTCGCGCAAATAGACCATTTTTATCCAGCAGCGAGTGCTAATCTGGCTGTGGGATGACATGGCTAGCATTATTTAGCTACAGTCAGCTTTGGCTTCCGGCATATTTTATATTATTTTTTTGGCCTCCAACATAGTATGGCAACAAAAATAGCTTTACTGCGAAATAGCTAGCCAGTTTGCTACCGTTAGCGCCAGCCAACGTTATCATTAACTGAGCTAGCGAGTGTTAGCCCACTTACTGTTAGCTAGTGTTAGGTAGCCAGATGGCCAGCGAGCCGAAGCCATTAACGTTATATGTAACGTTAGTTTCAAATTTTCCTGATATAATTTATATTCTGCTATTAAAAATTATGCATACACCTTATTTTCTGTACTTGGAGGGAGCATTTACGCGCCTACTGCGCGAGTTAACTAGCATTAGCCTGCTAACGTTAGGCTATTGCTAGTTTGATTATTCTGTTTAGCATGGCGCTAGCATTGGCCACCTATCGATAGCGCAAACATTTACGCAGGACAAGCACACATTGTGTAGTCTTTAGTGTACGTGTAAAGGTACTTACTCTCCCCGGTAGTTAACCAGCAACTCAGTACCAAGTAGATAAAAGTGCCCAAAACCACCGCCGAAGTCTTGACCCGCATCCTTAATTCTGGCTTTGGCCAGCCCGGTGGTAGCCTGTATCCAAGTGCGTGGAGGATAACTTATAAATCCAGAATTGCAGAGAAATGTTTTAGTTCATAAGCGTTCTAACACAGGTAGCCTAGTAGGCTACGCAAATGCCAAAACACGAAAACGGGCCACCCCCAAAAGGGGCGCATGAAGGCGTTTGTGGCCAATTCGCAAATATCCTGACTGCTATTGCTCAGCATGGGCAACTTCACCGCTGAGAAACGTCATCTTGTGTTCTGGAAATACTTAAGCAAACAAAAATCTTCATTCTCCATAAAGTTATGGAATCTATTTCCTCTTTCATCGGTTAAAGTTTGCTTGACAATGTTCTCCTTTACTCCAGAAAAGCGAATCCCACATGCTGTCAAGCAGGCAGCCGGTAATGCTGCTGCTGGGTATCTAAATATCCAGGTAGGAAACTTCGGTGTTCTTGAATACAGGGAAGTTTCGTTCAGTCAGAAGATCCAATACATATCACATCCATACATTTGCAGGGGCAAAGCCAGTTATTTTCCTCTTGGAAATAAATGCGTTTTATTATGAGTCCCACCATAAATCCCAGTTATCTTGTCAGGAACTGCGGTCCCGGTCGCTGACGTTAATGCATCGGATCGCCTCGTTTTATACACAACAGATGCACCACCTTTTCCACCTCCTGCTTTTCCATGTCATGGGAAAATAATTGCTTTAAAGCGTCCGGTCGGCACATCCTATACCTCAAGATAGCGTATTAAAACTATAATGCAAAGGTATTTTACCACAAAGTGATTTCCACAAGAAGGGATTTTTAGTTCAATCGTCGCTTCTCCCAACTGGCACGTATTACTAGTAGCGGAGTGCTTCGGACTGTGCGAACTCCCAACGGCGTGGCTATCTTATTTCTTTCTGAACCCCGATGAAATGTCTTATGAGCTGGTAAAAGCTAATACATTTTCGCTTGCAAAGAACAGGAGTGAACATATACCACCATCGACAAGATCAAGGACATTAATATCTATTTAAAGCCCCACAAAAAAAAATGACCAGCTGCGAATGAATGCTTGCCAGCAGCTACCTCTTATTTGGGTTCACTCGGCCCGGTCTGTCTCTGAGCCCGTAAACAAGAGCCCGTCAGTCAGCTGCAGAGGAAAACATGGACTGGATTCCCTAATAGAGCCGAAGGAAATGCAGTGTTGGAAATAAATACAAAGAAATTTCGGGACTCCCGCGCAAGGACTGAGCTGCTGCACACAAAATAAAACTAGGCTAGGCCTAAATAATAAATTGAAATATGTAAATTGTTCACGCTGCTCAAAGATGTAATAATATGAGTGGAAGTAGGCTACTCATTTTATTGGCTTTTAGGACAGCTTCTTACCACTTTTAACCAGCTGCCAAGACTGTGTTAAATAAATTACCTTTAAAGTTTGGATCCTTGACAAACTATTGATATTTAGGCTATTATTGCCTAAGACAAACTTCTGAATGTTTCTGTAATAGTTGTTGTTGACGAGCCGGCTGCTCTGGGCCACAGGAATGTAATGTGGGGTAAATGATTAGCCGAGGAAGAAAGAGATAAGCATGTCCATGAATGCAGTCATCCACTAAACATAACCCTTTTAGCTTTACCTCCCATACAAGCTAATTAAGGTCTGTAGAAATTCATTTAAAGAAGAGCTTCCCTTGTTTGTTTCTTTTTCTGTTCCCTAAATTCGGTCTAGATGCGTCGGAACTCATCTAGACTAATCAACAATGACAGGCAACATTCCCAGTCTGCTAAATGAATGTAATGTCAATAAAGGAGAACATCATGAATGAATAGGCCGGCAGGAAACACTTCTGACGACAACGGAAAGCTATTCTAAGCAAAGCCGTAAGCATATATTCAACATTGGGGGTATCGAATAGGCTATGACTGGTGGTTGGGGTGTAGTGTGAGAGTTTATTTGTTTTAAAAATGATTAAATCAATTTTTAGAAGTTTTATGTGAATCTGAGTGTTAATGCACACACGTCCACAGAATTAGCCTACTATGAGAATATTTATTTCATAGCTTCTATTGATTAAAATACATGATTAATAAAAATGTTTTATATTGAAAAACATTCAGCTGACAACAAACATATATATTATGGTCGCCATTGCAACTACTGGATCAATATTAGGACAGTATGCATATAAACAGGAACGTATGCAGCCTACTGGTAATTATGGCTGTGCTCTATCTGAACCAGGTTTAGGAAAAAATCTTTATTTCCCAAGTTACCCCTTATGAGGGCCCCTTGGGAAAGAAAAGTTTGCACTGGCCATTCAGTGTACTGCAGCCTTTAAGTAGGAAGAATTTGGTCCCTCTTGAAGTTTTACCAGTGTTTGTTTAATCCTCCTGGGAATATGGTGTTGAGTTTTCTAATCCAAGGTCTTTCTGTCCTACGTCTGTCCTCCTGTGTCCAGTTCATGTTTGAATGGAGGCCCTTGACAATTGGAGTGAAATCCTACATGATGGTATATCTCCAGGAATAGGGTTGGGCAGCCCTGATCTAACCTGAAATAAAGTAGCATGTTAACAATATTAACCTAAGAAATCTATGTATTGTAACATGAAGTCAAAATATTGAGTCCATGGTTCACTGAATAGTTTATTTACATACCGTATTTAAAGAAAAAATATTATAAAATCATTACTTGTGAGCATAACAATGGGAATATCGCATTTCCTTGGCTGTGTCTCTTTTTAAAATTAGAGTAAAATTAGTGATATGATGTCATACCCAATTTAGATTGTTTGACCATGTAATTCAAGTGTAACAAACTTTGTAGGAAGCTAGGCCAATCTGGCTGCCACTATAGACTTTCTAAATCATAGATTCAACTTTCTTTTGGTCACTTTCGTGGTAAGACGATTATGAAATTTTGTGAGACTATCACTTTAACTGTCAAAAGTTTCTCCTTTCTCACTCACCTCCATGTCACTTTCTCCTTCTTACATTACATACATTACATTACATTTACTTAGCAGACGCTTTTATCCAAAGCGACGTACAGTAAGTGCGTACAGAGACATCATCAAGATCACTACAGAACAGACAAGGCAAAGCACATCCTTCGCATAATGTAGCAGCTATCCCTAGCAATGAACGTCGACTGTAGTTCACAGTAAGCTGACAATCCTCCTGTGCTCTCTCTCAGGGCCGGACTGGGACCACAATTCAACTCTGGCATTTGTGGTTTTGACCAGCCCATTTGATTATTATCAAGAACTAGGGCTAGGTTATTCCATCCGATCGGCAAGTTGCAATTTGCTAAGTTGCGCTGGTGCGTGTGTTCACTGCTTCTGCATCCAGTAAGTTATTAGACCTATTTTAAAATCAGTCTCTAACACAGGCGAGATGTTTTTCGTTTACATAGGATATTCCATGCAAATTATTATTTATTATTTATTATTATTTAACCACTATAGATGTTATATATTATATATATATATATATATATATATTATATTTCACCAACAAACATTGGAAACTGTTTAGTCTTTAGTATTTATTAATACACTACTGCGGCATGTGATTCCATTGGTTACTATAGGCTACTAGCTCAAGTTTACGGTGACCGAATAGACTCTCACAGCCACAGTTCAAGTTTGATGTCGAAGTGCTCACTTGCCATACAAGGTTATGACAGTGCGCACACTGCTGCACACACACACACACACACACACACACACACACACGACACAGAGAAACGCATAGCACAGCCGCACACACGCACACACACACACACACACACACACGACACAGAGAAACGCATGGCACAGCTGCCAACAACCGTACTATAACAAGGCAGCAATGACTGACACCTGACACGTCATGAAATAAGACCAAGCTGCATACACTCTCTCGATAGTCTACATACAAACACATTCACACACGTGGACATGGCACGGCGGCCAAAAAACATACACACAAGGCCAACTTTACATGCCTTTACATGACCAATCAATATATGACCAAGCCACAAATGAATAGACTAGAATATGAAAATAATAACTGTCCTACCTCTCTCCGTCTCTCGCTCTCGCAGCAAGGCAGTCGGACCAGTGTAGCGTACAATTCTTCCCAGTGTATAATTTTTCCCACTTCCAGGTCCGTTGCTTCACTAGCTACTAGCACCTAGCACTGAACTGATCATTTTCAATGTATTTGTTCAATTGACCTGTAAATAAACATTATTAGTGAGTTCTACACTCGCATTACATAGCACAAATGCTAGCTACTGACCACGGATGGGTTCAAAAAGATAGCTTGTCTTTTCATAAACGTGCACAATGAAAGTGTTATCTGATTGGACATTGCTCAACTTCCCGCTCGTAGTTGAGCAGTGATTGGTTATTTCTCCTGTTCGAGTGACGGACCCGGAAGTATCCTGGAAAAATGATACACTGGGAAGAATTGTAGCTACGCTACACCGGCCCACAGTAGAAAATCAGACCCGCCCTTCTGGCATTTGCCAGAACTGCCAGATGGCCAGTCCGGGCCTACTCTCTCTCTGTCTCCCTCTGTCTCTCCCTCTCTTTACCCTGAACCCATCAGAGCAGTGAGTAAGAAAATACCTCCATGGCACTCACATCGATGTTACCATCCTCCTGACATCTGTCTCTCTCTCTCGCTCTCTCATCGATTTGTAACAGTTTGTGATATGAAGGATAAAACACATTGGAGGTACATTGGAAACATCTCTCATATGTTCAGCTGTAGCTATACTGGTATCATTTTCCTAGTGTCCCGCGATTGGCCGCAACGCATTACCGCAGTGCATTACCGCAGCGTATTACCGCAACGCATTACCGCAGCGTATTACCGCAACGCATTACCGCAGCGTATTACCGCAACGCATTACCACAGGGCATTACCGCAGTGCATTACCGCAGCGCATTACCGCAGCACATTCCCCCAGCGCATTACCACAGAGTATTATCGCAGCGTATTACTGCAGCGCATTACGACAATGGTGTGTAATGCAGTGATAAGGACTGTCAGGGTTAGGTAAGTGTGTAATGCAGTGATAAGGACTGTCAGGGTTAGTTAAGTGTGTAATGCAGTGATAAGGACTGTCAGGGTTAGTTAAGTGTGTAATGCAGTGATAAGGACTGTCAGGGTTAGTTAAGTGTGTAATGCAGTGATAAGGACTGTCAGGGTTAGTTAAGTGTGTAATGCAGTGATAAGGACTGTCAGGGTTAGTTAAGTGTGTAATGCAGTGATAAGGACGGTCAGGGTTAGTTAAGTGTGTAATGCAGTTATAAGGACTGTCAGTGATTAGTTAAGTGTGTAATGCAGTGATAAGGACTGTCAGGGTTAGTTAAGTGTGTAATGCAGTGATAAGGAATGTCAGGGTTAGTTAAGTGTGTTATGCAGTGATAAGGACTGTCAGGGTTAGTTAAGTGTGTAATGCAGTGATAAGGACTGTCAGGGTTAGTTAAGTGTGTAATGCAGTGATAAGGACTGTCAGGGTTAGTTAAGTGTGTAATGCAGTGATAAGGACTGTCAGGGTTAGTTAAGTGTGTAATGCAGTGATAAGGACTGTCAGGGTTAGTTAAGTGTGTAATGCAGTGATAAAGACGGTCAGGGTTAGTTAAGTGTGTAATGCAGTGATAAAGACGGTCAGGGTTAGTTAAGTGTGTAATGCAGTTATAAGGACTGTCAGGGTTAGTTAAGTGTGTAATGCAGTGATAAAGACGGTCAGGGTTAGTTAAGTGTGTAATGCAGTTATAAGGACTGTCAGGGTTTAGTTAAGTGTGTAATGCAGTGATAAGGACTGTCAGGGTTAGTTAAGTGTGTAATGCAGTTATAAGGACTGTCAGGGTTAGTTAAGTGTGTAATGCAGTGATAAAGACGGTCAGGGTTAGTTAAGTGTGTAATGCAGTGATAAGGACGGTCAGGGTTAGTTAAGTGTGTAATGCAGTGATAAGGACGGTCAGTGATTAGTTAAGTGTGTAATGCAGTTATAAGGACTGTCAGGGTTAGTTAAGTGTGTAATGCAGTGATAAGGACGGTCAGGGTTAGTTAAGTGTGTAATGCAGTGATAAGGACTGTCAGGGTTAGTTAAGTGTGTAATGCAGTGATAAGGACTGTCAGGGTTAGTTAAGTGTGTAATGCAGTTATAAGGACTGTCAGGGTTAGTTAAGTGTGTAATGCAGTGATAAGGACTGTCAGGGTTAGTTAAGTGTGTAATGCAGTGATAAGGACTGTCAGGGTTTAGTTAAGTGTGTAATGCAGTGATAAGGACGGTCAGGGTTAGTTAAGTGTGTAATGCAGTGATAAGGACTGTCAGTGATTAGTTAAGTATGTAATGCAGTGATTAGTTAAGTGTGTTTGCTAATAATAATAATGCTAGTAATAATAATAATGTTATTAATGTAAAATGAAAGAGTAGATTTTAACTGACCCAGATTACCTGGACACAGGTAATCTGCTATTTCCTGGCTAGTGCATAGCTCAGGTTTCCCTCCTTCCATCGCCATGGTAACAGTGCATCAGATGGAGATTAATCTGGGGGGGGGGGGGGGGGGGGGGGGCAGGGAACTGAGACAGTCGATGGAATCCTTAGATAACCTCACAGTTTTTTTCCCTTTTAACATTTTTTTGGAGGGAGGCTGTGACATAAAGCCTTCTTCCTAGAAACGCTGCAACTTCACCAAGTTCCACAGCCGAGCCAAGCCGAGCCGGGCCATCTTTCTCCCTCTAATTCAGACTCTAAAACACACATTTCACATCCCAGAAACAGAGATGTTACAGTGCAGTGTACTATAGTGGTTAGGAGAGCTGGGATGGTGGGCTAACTGGGCTTATAACCTGAAGGTTGCAGGTTTGATCCCTGGTGGGGCATTGTGATCTCACCTGTATTAGACCCAAGTACACAGTGTAAGGGTTAGTCTCACCTGTATTAGACCCAGGTACACAGAGTAAGGGTCAGTCTCACCTGTATTAGACCCAAGTACACAGTGTAAGGCCAGTCTCACCTGTATTAGACCCAGGTACACAGTGTAAGGCCAGTCTCACCTGTATTAGACCCAGGTACACAGTGTAAGGCCAGTTTCACCTGTATTAGACCCAGGTACACAGAGTAAGGGCCAGTCTCACCTGTATTAGACACAGGTACACAGTGTAAGGCCAGTCTCACCTGTATTAGACCCAGGTACACAGAGTAAGGGCCAGTCTCACCTGTATTAGACACAGGTACACAGTGTAAGGTCAGTCTCACCTGTATTAGACCCAGGTACACAGTGTAAGGTCAGTCTCACCTGTATTAGACTCCGGTACACAGTGTAAGGCCAGTCTCACCTGTATTAGACCCAGGTACACAGTGTAAGGCCAGTCTCACCTGTATTAGACCCAGGTACACAGTGTAAGGCCAGTTTCACCTGTATTAGACCCAGGTACACAGTGTAAGGCCAGTCTCACCTGTATTAGACCCAGGTACACAGTGTAAGGCCAGTCTCACCTGTATTAGACCCAGGTACACAGTGTAAGGTTAGTCTCACCTGTATTAGACCCAGGTACACAGTGTAAGGCCAGTTTCACCTGTATTAGACCCAAGTACACAGTGTAAGGTCAGTCTCACCTGTATTAGACCCAGGTACACAGTGTAAGGTTAGTCTCACCTGTATTAGACCCAGGTACACAGTGTAAGGCCAGTCTCACCTGTATTAGACACAGGTACACAGTGTAAGGTCAGTCTCACCTGTATTAGACCCAGGTACACAGTGTAAGGTCAGTCTCACCTGTATTAGACCCAGGTACACAGTGTAAGGCCAGTCTCACCTGTATTAGACCCAGGTACACAGTGTAAGGCCAGTCTCACCTGTATTAGACCCAGGTACACAGAGTAAGGGTCAGTCTCACCTGTATTAGACCCAGGTACACAGTGTAAGGCCAGTCTCACCTGTATTAGACCCAGGTACACAGTGTAAGGCCAGTCTCACCTGTATTAGACCCAGGTACACAGTGTAAGGTTAGTCTCACCTGTATTAGACCCAGGTACACAGTGTAAGGCCAGTCTCACCTGTATTAGACCCAGGTACACAGTGTAAGGGTTAGTCTCACCTGTATTAGACCCAAGTACACAGTGTAAGGCCAGTCTCACCTGTATTAGACCCAAGTACACAGTGTAAGGTTAGTCTCACCTGTATTAGACCCAGGTACACAGTGTAAGGTTAGTCTCACCTGTATTAGACCCAGGTACACAGTGTAAGGCCAGTCTCACCTGTATTAGACCCAGGTACACAGTGTAACCAGTCTCACCTGTATTAGACCCAGGTACACAGTGTAAGGCCAGTCTCACCTGTATTAGACCCAGGTACACAGTGTAAGGTCAGACTCACCTGTATTAGACCCAGGTACACAGTGTAAGGTCAGACTCACCTGTATTAGACCCAGGTACACAGTGTAAGGCCAGTCTCACCTGTATTAGACCCAGGTACACAGTGTAAGGGTTAGTCTCACCTGTATTAGACCCAGGTACACAGTGTAAGGTCAGACTCACCTGTATTAGACCCAGGTACACAGTGTAAGGTCAGACTCACCTGTATTAGACCCAGGTACACAGTGTAAGGCCAGTCTCACCTGTATTAGACCCAGGTACACAGTGTAAGGGTTAGTCTCACCTGTATTAGACCCAGGTACACAGTGTAAGGTCAGACTCACCTGTATTAGACCCAGGTACACAGTGTAAGGTCAGACTCACCTGTATTAGACCCAGGTACACAGTGTAAGGCCAGTCTCACCTGTATTAGACCCAGGTACACAGTGTAAGGGTTAGTCTCACCTGTATTAGACCCAGGTACACAGTGTAAGGTCAGTCTCACCTGTATTAGACCCAAGTACACAGTGTAAGGCCAGTCTCACCTGTATTAGACCCAGGTACACAGTGGAAGGTCAGTCTCACCTGTATTAGACCCAAGTACACAGTGTAAGGCCAGTCTCACCTGTATTAGACCCAGGTACACAGTGTAAGGCCAGTCTCACCTGTATTAGACCCAGGTACACAGTGTAAGGTCAGTCTCACCTGTATTAGACCCAGGTACACAGTGTAAGGCCATTCTCACCTGTATTAGACCCAGGTACACAGTGTAAGGGTTAGTCTCACCTGTATTAGACCCAGGTACACAGTGTAAGGGTTAGTCTCACCTGTATTAGACCCAGGTACACAGTGTAAGGGCCAGTCTCACCTGTATTAGACCCAGGTACACAGTGTAAGGCCAGTCTCACCTGTATTAGACCCAGGTACACAGTGTAAGTGTTAGGGTCATGTTGGATAAGAGCGGAATGTTCCCTGAATTTGAGCAGATTGGCAGATTACCTGTGTGATTATGATTATGACTCAATGCGTGTCCCTGGCTAGCTCTCCTTTATTGTTCTCTTACAGTAATGCCACACACACACACACACACACACACACAGCTAGTGCTCTTACAGTAATGCCACACACACACACACACACACACACACAAACTCTTAAGGTAATGCCACACACACACACACACACACACACACACACACACACACAGCTAGTGCTCTTACAGTAATGCCACACACACACACACACACACACACAAACTCTTAAAGTAATGCCACACACACACACACACACACACAGCTAGTGCTCTTACAGTAATGCCACACACACACACACACACACACAGCTAGTGCTCTTACAGTAATGCCACACACACACACACACAAACACACAAACTCTTAAAGTAATGCCACACACACACACACACACACACACAGCTAGTGCCCTTGTAGTAATGCTACACACACACGCACCACAGCCAGTGTGCAGCAATCCAATCCTATTATCACCCAGTCTGACTCTCCTGCAGTACTACATGTGGCCTGTGGGGGGTAGAATAGTCACTGCATGATTGGTGAATTGTGCACTTCATATTTATAAGGAGTGAGCTAGTAAATATGAAACTCACCTTTGTTTGTTTCCTTTTTGTCCTTCGTTTCGCTGTCTATCCTAAGATAAAAATAAAATAAATAAAGACACGCAACCATGGCGATGCAAACTCCAACAGCGGCAAATCCAATACACGAGGCGGCCTAATTCCCACTGTTACCAGTAACCAACCGGGTTACCATAGGGCAACAACACAGATAACATATTTATGACAAAAAACTATAGTCAGATGTTTGTTTTGGTTAAAAGTCAGGAAATTCAAATGAGCACCAGCAAAACAAACATGTCTCTCGGTACAATGAGGTATTTCTAGTACTCAGTTTTTTTTTTTAAATATCTGACTGCTATACAGTTCTGTAGCTATGTTGGTCTACTGTATTCCAAACAACATGTAGTCTACTCATCACTGGGCACAGATTTGGCTATAAGCCCTCCCTCCCTCTATTAGCAGAACAGAAACACCTGATTTTCCTAACAAATTACCCCCATCAGCCCCATACAGAAACATCAGCCCCATACAGAAACATCAGCCCCATACAGAAACATCAGTCCCATACAGAAACATCAGCTCCATACAGAAACATCAGCCCCATACAGAAACATCAGCCCCATACAGAAACATCAGCCCCATACAGAAACATCAGTCCCATACATCAGTCCCATACAGAAACATCAGCCCCATACAGAAACATCAGTCCCAGACAGACAGACAGACCGACAGACAGACTGCATACATTGATGAAGTACACCAGTTTATTTGTGCAGTATTTCATAAGTACAGCAGGACCTCTTATCTGATGATGTTGTATCATGTTGCTCAGTAAGCATGCAGCGCTGCTCCATGATGCAGGTAAGTAGAGAAAAGCTCTGATCACCCTGCAGTGCTCTGAGACTCAGTCTCTCCTCTGTACTCAGAGTACTGCTGCAGGTATGACCACTCAACTCAACAGACTATTAATGCTTTACTCACAAAATTAACTTCATGAGGTTGTCAAAGAATCAACACTTATCATAAAATGTCTTTACTGAATGAATATACACCAATCAGCCGCAACATTAAAACCACTGACAGGTGAAGTGAATAACATTGATTATCTCGTTGTTATTTTGGTTCTGTACTCTAGCACTTTGAGTTTGAAAGGATACAATGACAATGAGGTTGAAGTGCAGACTGTCAGCTTTAATTTGAGGGTCTTTTCATCCATATCGGATGAAGCTGTCATGGTTTCTGGCAGCCTCCGGTTGTTTCTGCGGTCCTTTTTTCTTTTGGCGACGTCAGGGCAATCTATCGGATTTTCTGTCTTCCATTCTGGTGCTTTGCTGTCGCTCGACAGTGATTACTCTCACCTGTTTTGACTTTCCTGTCGGCTATATAAGCTCAGGGTTTCCGCTTTCCTGTGCTTCGATATTGTCTTTGCTATTTGACATTGAAGTCGGTAAGGTATAGGATTGCAGTCTTTACGTTTCTCGTTGTTACAAATAAGAAACGTAGGTAGTCCGGTTAAAGTTAGGGTAAAGATTTATTTAGTCTTTTTGTTTCCTTTTCTCCAGTTATTCCTTTATACTCCTCTACCTGTTACCTTTTGTTCAGCTCTTTCACACCTAGAGCTGTAGGTAACAGGTTCTATTTCTATTTAGTTTCTTTCGCCCTTTTTACATGGGCTTTCTTTTGTTTTTCTCTGACCTCCAGTTATACGCTTCTTGTGTGAGAGCGTGAGGTTCCTTTGTTGTTTTATTACTCGCGATCGCTGAGTTTGCCCTCTTTTGGGGTTGTTTTGTGTTGGCTTACGCTGGGAGGTTTTCATTCCCATTAATTTTGTTTCATTTCTCCTTTTACTGCGGAGCTGTCCACTTAGTGGCGTATTTCTCACAAAATATGCTTTTAGATCCCTTGGTTGTTGCGCTTGGTTCTCCGAACCTTACGCTCACCCCTTACAGAACCGTTTCGAAATGATAGAACCTTTTGTACATAGTCCCCCCCATTTTTGGGCATCAAAAAATATTGGACAGTTTAACATAAATGTAGAATAAAGTAATCATTTTTTATATTTGATTGCATATCCTTTGCATGGCATGACTTCCTGATGTCTGTGACCCAACAGCATCAAAAGACTCTTGATATCTTATTTTCTGGTACTCTTACAAGTGATACTATAACATCTCTGCATTTGAATGGATCTCTATGGGAATTGGGGGGTGGGACTAGATTTAGCTGTAAATTACACTGGAACAGTATGGAACACATGGGTGGCTAAATGGCTCTAAGTCATCAAGAGTCTGACGAATCAAACAAGCCTTAAACCATCACTGCTGCCAGAAATACAGTAGATATGGATGGCTAACTTGAAGGGTTTCTTCTCCTGACTTATTTTTCCATAAAGTTCAATAGGAAAATTTGTCAGGAGAAACAACCCTTAAAGTAATCCATCCATATCTACTGCATATCTGGCAGCAGAGTGATGGTTTGAGGCTCGTTTGATACCTCAGACCCTTGATGAATTACAGCCATTTTACCAACCATGTATTCCATACTGTTCCAGCATAATTTACAGCTAAATCTAGTCCCACCCCAAATTCCCATAGAAATCCATTCAAATGCAGAGATGTTATATCGCTTGTAAGAGTACCAGAAAATAAGATATCAAGAGTCTTTTGATGTTGTTGGGTCACAGACATCAGGAGGTCATGGCATGCAAAGGATATACAACTAAATATTAAACATGATAACTTTATTCTCCATTATGTTAAATTGTCCAATATTTTTTGATGCCCAAAAATGGGGGGGACTATGTACAAAAGGTTATATAATTTAAAAACGGTTCATCTGATATGGATGAAAATACCCTCAAATTAAAGCTGACAGTCTGCACTTCAACCTCATTGTCATTGTATCCTTTCAAACTCAAAGTGATAGAGTACAGAACCAAAATAACAATGAGATAATCAATGTTATTCACTTCACCTGTCAGTGGTTTTAATGTTGTGGCTGATCGGCGTATGAATGCCACTACTGTCTGCAAATACAGAATCTTTTAGACCTCACAATCCCACAGGGCTGTTCCACTGTTACAGACACCTTCAGTGGACAGATCTGCAAAGATAACCCCAGTACATTATGAGAAATGAATGGAAAGAGTCTCTCAGTGAAGGAGTGTTTGAAAGTGTAGAGAGGAGTGTTGTTACTGGGGTCAGAGAATGACACCTCCCCCTTGTCCCAGTCCAGCTGCACTCTGACCCTCTGGAGTTTCCTCTGCACAGTGAGGACTGTAGGTGGGGAGGTCAGGGCTATGTATTTCCCATATAGCTGCCATATACCCCACATTCCTCCTGCTGGGCTCAGAGTGAGGAACCCTTTCCTGCTGATGGACTCTTTAACCACACCCACCACCCAGCTCCCATCCCCCACTTCTACATCCCAGCAGTGTCTCCCTGAGCTGAATCCCTCAGAGCTCAGCACCCAACAGTATGTATCCAATCTCTCTGGATTATCAGGAACCTGCTGACTCTCACCACTGCGTCTCACACTGATCAGATCCTCAGACAGTGAGAGTTTGGAATGTGCTGTGTTTGGGTCCAGAGTCACAGGAGCTGAAGGGACAGAGAATGAGACATCAGCACTGATCTGCACAAAGGGAAACCGTCAGACACAATGGGCTCCTAATGATATAAACTGGGTTTCACACAATCAACCATTATAGCCTCAGATACATGTGTGAGAGAAGCACCAGAACTTAAAAGCTAATAATATTTCATAATTCACACATTGTATAATCCTTGTAAGAGGGAGCAAAGCCTGTCAGTGTTTGTGTAGCTCCTGTCCTTCCCCTTAAATACAGTATCACTCTTAAAGCAGCATTTTATTATGAGCATCAGTGAGATTAAGGACTGGCCTCAGTCTCTTCACTCCAGGGCTCTTACACAGATAGGACCAATATGACTCTGACTGGCTTTATCAGCTTGTGGAAAGGATGCTGAAGATTCCCCCTGTACAGTGACAATGTGGAGCTCTCTGCCCCCAGTACTCACTGTATTGAACAGTCCCCAGCATCTTCTCCCACACTCTGTACTTCAGATTGCCCAGGTGCTTGGCCACATCAATCAGCGCTCCTGAGACCTTCTCTGGATCCGCCAGTGTGCACTGGGCTCTGCAATAATATTCAGGAGTCACTTGTGCTGTGGGCTTGGCTTCATTACCATAGAAGATTATCAACACCAACATCACATGGCTCCATCCCTCCCAGGGGGAGTTTATATAATGAAGGTAAATATACATTTAATTACATTAGTATTTATATGAAGGTAAATATACATTTAATTACATTAGTATTTATATGAAGGTAAATATACATTTAATTACATTAGTATTTATATGAAGGTAAATATACATTTAATTACATTAGTATTTATATGAAGGTAAATATACATTTAATTACATTAGTATTTATATGAAGGTAAATATACATTTCATTACATTAGTATTTATATGAAGGTAAATATACATTTCATTACATTAGTATTTATATGAAGGTAAATATACATTTCATTACATTAGTATTTATATGAAGGTAAATATACATTTCATTACATTAGTATTTATATGAAGGTAAATATACATTTCATTACATTAGTATTGTAAAATGTTCCCTCCAAATATAGTCATTATTAAAGCTGTAGTAATTATTATAGAGAAAGACATTTCAAACACATTCCACAGTACCTCACTGCTAGAACACTACAGTGCTAATAAACTACTTTGATATTTAACCTGATGAGAGAGGATGGAGTTTACTTACCTGTTTAGTGTGTCCTTGTAGGTCTGAAATAAGGAGAGTGAATTATTATCACTGTAGCCAATACTCAGTCCATTTTAACTGTTAGAATCCACAGTAATGTATACAGGGGCGGCAGTGTAGTATAATGGTTGAGGAACTGGACTTGTAACCAAAAGGTTGCAGGTTCGATTCCCAGGTAGGACACTGCCGTTGTACCCTTGAGCAACGTACTAAACCTGAATCGCTTCAGCTGTATAAATGGATAAATGTAATAAGAAGTCGTGTAAGTCACTCCGGATAAGAGCGTCTGCTAAATACCTGTAATGTAATGTAATGTCTGACCGTATGTTACTGAACATGCTTTATATGTGAAATATGACATGTAAAACTAAATATGCTGCTTTAACATAGTTATACATGTGTACAGTGTGTGGATGTAGGATGATGATACATTTGTAAACAGAAGAAAAACACTTTGCCTGCAAAAAGGAGACCATAATTCTATCGCTTGAGAAAGCGTTGAAGAGATTTGATGACAAGTTTACGTGAAAGGGTGGTTTAGAGCAGTGGTTCTCAACCCTGGTCCTGGGGACCCCCTGTGTATGCTGGTTTTCGTTCCAACCACAATTGCAATACCAGAATTTTAACAAGCTGTTATTTTTTCTTAATTAGGTGTTTTTATTGTATAGAGAGAACACTTTAAACTCTTTACTCTCTTAAGCCACGTTATGTTAGCAATAGCTATGCATGCTTTGAAGAAAAAAAATCCCATGTTCGTTATGCTTATTGTGTTATATTGCAAACAATTACAAAGAAGAGGTAAGAACTCAGGTGAATAGGCTCCTAATTAGGTAATTGAACACAAGTTTAAGTTCCTTCATAATTTTTTCCTTAAACTTGTTAACACAATGCAGGTTTGGCTCGTTATCATTTGCTTTGTCTTTGAATTCTTCATTATTTCCAAACGGTTAGTTTTAGTGGCCATGTGTCCACAATTTCACCAATTATAAGCCAATTGATTCACCTCAGTCTTTAATTTGATCAGTTAAAACATTTTTTACCTCCTTTTAAGTGTTTACAATACAGCACAATGTGAATATTGGACTTTTATTCTTCATGGCATGCATAGCTATTACTAACATAATGTGACTTAAGAATGTAAATAATCCCTCTAAACATTAAAAACACCTAATTAAGAAAAATTAACAGCTTGTTAAAATTCAAGTATTGCAATTGTGGTTGGAACGAAAACCAGCATACACAGTGGGTCCCCAGGACCAGGGTTGAGAACCATTGGTTTAGAGAGTACTATATTCCATAAAATAGCATGCACGTTTGTATAGAGTCCTACAGACACAGAGTGAACAGGTCTTACCCGCAGGAATGAGACGTCTTCAGCTCCCAGCTCCTGTTCTATGGCTCTGATTTGTTCTGCAAGGGATGATATCTCTTCTGTCATCTTCCCAATCTTCTCCTTCATCATCTGACTCTTCTGCTCCTCTTCCTCCCTCAGTTCAGCGATCCTGGCTGCCTCTTCATCTTTTAGGAACTGCTGAAGTTTCTCAAACTCCATCTTTATCTGTCTCTCTGTGTGCTGGGCCTGGCTCTGGAATAAACATTATTCACCATCATTTCAGCACAATCCAGTGCTGCATTTTCAACACTGTGATTTAAGGCCTCAGTACAGTACCTTGATGTGCTCTGCTGTTTCATCACAGATTAGTTTCACTTCATTAAAGGCTTTTAGCTTGTCCTGCAGTGGAGACAGTGCAGTCCTGACTTTCTCCTGGAAACAAATGACAGAGTCCACACTTTACTGAGGAAACAGACGGACAGTAAACTTCACTGCCTACACAGACAGCACAAGAGCCCCTGCTCAGACAGAGGGGAGCCAGAATGGAGACTCAGGTCACAGCTTGTTTAAAAACAATATGTTCACTGAGACATATATTAGTGCATTGCCTCTATGACAGGACATGCCGGGGTAAACAGGTATGACTGTAGTAAATTACACCAATCGAGCATAGCGTCAGTTCAGGCAGGTCACGAGAGTGAAACCCGGCCATAGTTAATCAGCTGACAGCTCAGCTGAGTAGTGACGATTCACCCATCAGTCCATTCACATAACAAGGTGGTCTATTTAACCGCCTCGCCCTACCATGGTGGATCCCCTGTCAGCACACCCGCTGCACACAATCAGTCCTCACTGGCTCCTTATACATTGACATTTTCATATGTTCGGTCTACAAATTTCTATTCTGTAATCAGCATTTAGTAACCGGTGCCAGTCAGCGGCGGATGGACTTCCCCCTCAGAGTCAGGTTCTGCCCAAGGTTTCTTCCTGCTAACAGCAGGGAGTTTTTCCTTGCCACTGTCGCCCATGGCCAGTACTTGATGTACCGACAGCTGAGAAAAAAGGGGTTTGACGTCTCTGGAAACAGGGAATTACTGACCATACTGAGAAATTTGAGATCGGACATCAACAAAATCAAGGGAAAAATAGCCATAATGCAGGCAGAAACCACCAAGCCTCCGGAGGACAGTGCAGAAAATAGTGAGGGGTAATGAACTCCGAGATCTGGCAATCATACCTACTCAGGCATAATGCACGGAATTTACAGGGGACAACAGAACATCATAAAAACGTAGAAACGGACACTTTTAATTTGGACATTAGCTGAACAATATTTGGGAATGTCTGACGTTGAAATGAAACAAATTGTTTGGACCAATGTATGACATGTACATTTAAACCTACTTATTTGGACTTTAATAATCTGGTTTGTTTTACTTTAGAGTATTTTATTTTTATTTATTATTTTTTTCTTTCTTTCTTGATCAGTTTCGCTATAAAGAAAATTCAGCTATGCTGTTGTGATACTAAAAATATCTGTTTTAATCAAATGTATAATATGAACATTTAAAATCGTGAGGGAATTGGGGCGGGACTTGATAAGCAGGCTGCTTTTTTCCCGTATCCCTTTTCGGCAGGAAATGTATTTGTTAAATGCATATTTCAGAAATGTGATGCAATGTGACTATACACATGCCGAAATAAACAAATAAACAAAGGCATGCTCTACGGGGGTTCAGGCCCGGTTCCTTGTAAATTGTTGTGATAATGACACTTAAAAGTTCCACTTATATATATATATAACTGACTGAATGGAATCTGTCAAAACCATTCTCAGTGCTGCGGTTCTGTTCTAGCATAACCCTAATGGGGGTTGTGCAGCTGCCCTTGCCGCCATACCCATGCTTGCTCGCGTGGATGGGCGGGAGGGCTTGGTGAACAGAACCATACCGCCAAACCTAAAATGTATTGTTTCATAATGTCAATAAAGTTATTTGAACAACAGTGGCCTGACTGAACTAATATTATGTCTTTAGAGTCCAAATTAAAGTTACAAAAGCTTTAAAATTAAAATGTCCCAAGTTTAATGTGCTTAGTTTAATCTTTAGTCTCTAGTGACACATTAACAGTGATCTGCCCTCTAAGGCCACATTGTGTCAGAAACGTACAGTATATTTTAGCCATGAACTTTGACCCCTACTCTCCCATGCTGAGCATTGCTCCCTAACACAGGCATTTTATCCATCCTCTTCTCCTCGGTCCTCGCCTGACCCGGAAATCGATCAAGGTTCGCCATCTTTAAGGACATTACAAACCGCTAAATGCTCCTCGGAGGAGCGAGGAGTGGGGAACGAGGAGGCTCCCGGAGGATGCTTCAGTGAGGAAGCACAAGTGTAGCCTTTGCGGAAGCCTTTTCTCAGAACGCATGACGTGTATGAATTATCCACCACTCTTCATGTCTGCCATGTCGTAGGCACACCCGTACACAAATGAAATTTTACCATTCCTTTCCATTTACTATTTCGCGCTAATTCATAATGACACTCATTCTTTATAACTAACAAAAGCACCATTTATTCATGAAAAAATAAGCTTTAAAGCATTATAGTTCAGCACGTGAGCATAATATGACGCTGACGCTTGATTGAGCAAGGACGTTCCATTTGCCTAATGCATGTTGCCTCGTTTCCTCTATCCTCGTATCTGATCCTTGCATCCTTTCCTCGTGTCCTCTGTTGGGCAGAGCTAAGGAGCGAGGAAGGGACGCGAGGAAAGGATGCAAGGAGTAAAAATAAGCGATTGGAATGAACCCAATGTCTCCACACTCCTGCCCCTCCCTCCTGTCTCTCTCAGTCATGTGACACATAGTTAGAAGCTCAAAGTGCAGTCAGGACAGAACTAAAATGGCTCATTTTGCAGATCATAATCTTTGGATATACAGTAACTACGTCATTAGAAAATCTAAATAATTAAAAGAAATTCATGCTCAATATGAATTATATTTCTGACGCAAAAATGTTTTTACATGATTTCAGTAAAGCTGTTTGATAAACTTAGCCCTCAGTAGATGCAGCACTACAAAGCCCAATTTTTCTAAATCCCTAAGAATTTACTATTGAAATTTGAAAAATGTAGACCAAGGCTGCCCCACCCTGTTCCTGGAGATCTACCTTCCTGTAGGTTTTCATTTCAACCTTAATTCGGCACACCTGATTCTACTAATTAGCAGCTTAAGTGGATCTCTTGCTGTTAAATGAGGTGTGTTTTTTTAGAGTTGGAGTGAAAACCTACAGGATGATTACAAGCAATGAAATATGAGATGATTAAAGTCTAAATTCTGTTTTCAAAAACTTACCTTATACTCTTCTGCAGCCTCCTGAACTGGTCGCATTTTGTGGTTTTCATGTTTTTTTGAAGTTTGACAGACAAGGCAGATGGGTATTTGATCCACTAAACAGAAGAGTTTAAGTTTCTCACAGTGCAGACTGCAGAGCACTTCAGATCCTGCTTTAGCTCTCTGACTTCTCTCCTTTAAGAACGCCTCACAGGTATTCCTCAGAGACAGGTTAAGAGGAGGATTATCCCTAGAAGATCTTCTCCTGCAAACGGGGCACTCCCGAGATTCCTTCTGTTTCCAGTACTGCTGCAGACAGGCCTTACAGAAGCTGTGACTGCAACTCAGGAGAACAGGATCCCTGAAGATATCAGAGCACACAGGACAGGAGAGCTCCTCTTCCAGGAGAGAAGATCCAGACGCCATTCTGTCTCAGTCTGTTCTGAGCTCAGTAATGACGTCTGCGAATTCTGTAGTTTAGTTTCACTTTTACTTACTGCTGTTACACAACCTGCAGGTGAGCAGACTGTCTTTAAATTAGCACTGAATTTCTGTTCTTCTCAATCTGTACTGATTTTTAAAATTGTCAATAATTTTAAAAATTCATTAATTTCTGAAAATATACATTAAAATAAATTATAAGGTCCCCAGTGTAACTAAAGTGTCTGTGTGTGAGATGCTGTACTTCCCGCTTCCTGTCAGACACACCTGATTATCAGAGACAGCACTTCCTGCAGGGGGCAGCATTGTACCACTGAGGTTTGAGTGAGTCTGATCTGCCAGCAGTTTTACACCAGCTCTGAGGGGTATTCAGCAGTTTTACAGCAGCTCTGAGGGGTATTCAGCAGTTTTACACCAGCTCTGAGGGGTATTCAGCAGTTATACACCAGCTCTGAGGGGTATTCAGCAGTTTTACACCAGCTCTGAGGGGTATTCCAGAGATCAGCGAAAGCCTGTGTCAGTTACTATGGTAACTTATTCTCTGAAATGACCCACCTGGCTGGTTAACTTGAACTAAACCCGATATTTGAAAACAATTTCAAGCTACACAAATGTACCAAATAAACAAATGTGTGTTTGTGTGAGGATGATGGAAAAAAAACAATGAAATGTTAAACACACACACGCGCACACACACACACGCGCGCACACACTTTATACCTGTATTGTTTTGTATTGAACTAGAAGTGAGACATAACACCTGCAGAGCACACAGCCACCAGCAGGGGGCGAAAGTGCTACCCAGTCTGCACCAGGGCTGTAATCTCACTCATTACAGACCTGTACAATCACTGCATCTTTTAATAGTGTACATAAAGAACAAAAAACAATGCATGCTATGGTAATAATCACTGCCCATAACATGGTGATTGTGTATTTCAGGTTGCTGTTAATCACCGTAGAGATAAACATTTTAACCAATCAGCAGTGTTCATTGTGTGAGCTGCCAATCAGAAGTGAGCGTGATGTGAATATCCCCTACAGTATAGACCTCCATCACTCATGCTCGGAGAACTGGAGGTCTGTTTCATACAGGCTGTACATACGAACAGATACATTTTAGTGTTTATTCATAATTATAAACAAGAATATCACTGTGCATCTTGCCGGCACTTTTTTCTTGGAGCGCAGTAGTTTCAGGTTGCATGCGCCACAGGAAGTAGGTCCAACCAAAAGATTAAAGATAAGATTAAATATTATTTTTTAAAACACACACACGCACACACACACACACACAACCTCTGGAGGCATAATGCCATTGTACAGGGTGCTTTGGGATACCTGAAGTGTATTTATCATCAAGATCACTACAGAACAGACAAGACAAAGCACATCCTTCCCATAATGTAGCAGCTATCCCTAGTAATGAACGTTGACTGTAGTTCACAGTAAGCTGTGGGTAAATCAGCAATACTACACTTCTATTCTAAATACTATTGTAAACTATAATAAACAGATAGGAAAACACAGGGAACTAGTAAACACAGGGAACTGATATTCCTAGGTTAGAATATCAGTCAAGGTGGAGTCTGAAGAGGTGTGTCTTCAGGCCTCGACGGAATGCAGGCAGGGTTGGAGTAGAACGTAGGGGAATGGGAAGTTCATTCCACCACTGAGGAGCTAAGGTGGAAAAACTCCGCAGTTGGGACGAGCAAGAGCCTTTGACAAGAGCCTTTGACAAAGTACTGAAACAAAATGGCCCCCGGTAAAGGAGTCTGAGGACTTACAGGAAACGGAGCACAAAGTCGTTTCTCATCTGACCCCCACAGGGGACTTCTGACATCACTGCGTCTACCCGCGTGTCATGTGACCGCCAACAGAACAATATTAACTTTGATTAACACGGCACTACTAGCATTTGTGTTTATTTTGGCACTTTCCAAGGGGGAAAAAAAACTTACAGTATAAAATCTCAAAATGATGAATACAAATAAAATGAGAAATGATAATACACGTACTACTACACCATTCATACATTACACACCAACACATTTTTGTGGTCTTGACTAGATGAGGCAAATATTGGAAAAGAGCATTTGAGACAAATCTAACAAGACAGACAACTAATGCCGTCATTTAAAGATCCTTATTTTCTCTTATAGAAGCACACGGGCAGTATTCCTCCCCTTATAGAAGCACACAGGCAGTATTCCTCCCCTTTTGCGTGTGTAATACAATGTAGGGGTTAGGGAGGGGAGGGGAGGTTGAAACTAATGTTATTACTCTGAACTGACTCAATTATTTGGTTGCAAAGTGTAAATTTAAGCTGTGAGAGGAGCATGTGCTTAAGCCACTGATTCTCAGCACTGACCCCTGGGGGCCTCAGCACTGACCCCTGGTGGCCACTGTGTGTGTGTGCAGCTTCTCACTGGGTTCAGTTCTGACTGGTGTCAGTTGTTTGATGCTAATGTTAAAATACTGCTGTGGTGCCAGTAAATGTTGTCTGATTATACAACAAATTGATGTCATTTCCTGTCATAGTCTCTGCTGGATTCAACAGGCCTCCATTTCTCCTCAGAGAGAGAGAGAGACAGAGACAGAGACAGAGACAGAGACAGAGACAGAGAGAGAGAGAGAGAGAGAGAGAGAGAGAGAGAGAGAGAGAGAGAGAGAGAGCAGATCTTTGGGTTACATTTCATATACAATTAACAATAGACCTGAAAGTGCTGGGAGAGGCAATATTGCATTTTCAATAGTATAAATGAAAAGCTTATTAAAAAAGCTTATAAATTTATCGTTGCTGGTGTATTTATAAGAGTTTCATAACTGAGTGATTGACAGGCAGTTGTCGGGGTCACACATCCTCATCTATGTATGGAATGTCTGTATCCGATAGGGCCCTTCCAGTCTTGCAGGTGAGCTGGCAGTCCGTGGGGGAGGTGCCTTGGCTGGGGGCGGGGCTTTGGCTGGGGGCGGCGCACCTGGATTGGACGCCGTCTCTGTGTCGTCCGGACGGCTCTTGGCTGTTCTCTGGGGTGATGTGGGGTGTCCCGCTTGGTACCTCGTTTCCTGCATTAGAATCTTTAGGTTAGCAAGCCAAGCAATGCCCCAGAGCAGCCAGAGAGACAGCAGTCTCTGAACACTACAACAGCGCCCCCATGTGACTAACACAGCACACTACAACAGCGCCCCCATGTGACTAACACAGCACACTACAACAGCGCCCCCATGTGACTAACACAGCACACTACAACAGCGCCCCCATGTGACTAACACAGCACACTACAACAGCGCCCCCATGTGACTAACACAGCACACTACAACAGCGCCCCCATGTGACTAACACAGCACACTACAACAGCACCCCCATGTGACTAACACAGCACACTACAACAGCGCCCCCATGTGACTAACACAGCACACTACAACAGCGCCCCCATGTGACTAACACAGCACACTACAACAGCGCCCCCATGTGACTAACACAGCACACTACAACAGCGCCCCCATGTGACTAACACAGCACACTACAACAGCGCCCCCATGTGACTAACACAGCACACTACAACAGCGCCCCCATGTGACTAACACAGCACACTACAACAGCGCCCCCATGTGACTAACACAGCACACTACAACAGCGCCCCCATGTGACTAACACAGCACACTACAACAGCGCCCCCAAGTGACTAACACAGCACACTACAACAGCGCCCCCATGTGACTAACACAGCACACTACAACAGCGCCCCCATGTGACTAACACAGCACACTACAACAGCGCCCCCATGTGACTAACACAGCACACTACAACAGCGCCCCCATGTGACTAACACAGCACACTACAACAGCGCCCCCATGTGACTAACACAGCACACTACAACAGCGCCCCCATGTGACTAACACAGCACACTACAACAGCGCCCCCATGTGACTAACACAGCACACTACAACAGCGCCCCCATGTGACTAACACAGTCCCTTTCACAGTCCTTCCTCAGTTGTGTGAAACTGGCGTAGCCACGGTTGGGCACAGGTGGGCACAGGTGGGCCACGGCCACCTAAATAGTATCTTTGCCCCCATTTATCTTGAGCCCCCACATCTGATTGTGAATGACTGAAACATGTCCACCCACTTTTGTTCAGGACCACCCGAAAATCTATTCCTAGCTACGCCACTGGTGTGAACAACATACTAAACTGTTTATCAGAGGCAGTACATATGAACAGATTAATTTTACCCTCAGGACAGGGTGGTTGTAGAGGGCAGGGGAGTGGGCGGTTGGGGGGAGAGGGGTGGTTGTAGGGGGTCGTAGGGGGGTACAGGCTGGTCTCCAGCAGGCTCTCACAGCTTAAGGACGCCTCAGAATCCAGGTTCTCATGGTCAGAACCGGGCTGCTCCAGTTCTGGCAGCCGCCAGGCCAGCTCGTCCCTGAGACACAGCAAGACCAGGGGTTACCCAGCCATCCCCAGCCATCCCAAAACAACCCAGCACCCACAGTCAGGGGTTGTGTTAACCCAGAATTCCCAATCATTTACCGATTTTTAGAAGCTTTGACGGAAAAAATCCAAATGCTATCCGTCATTTTAAAAATATTGCTGCCAACATTAATAACTGACTGCAATAGCCTAAAAAGACTACTGAGTCTATTGTAGTTCTAGCCACGCCTTGCTGTGGTCCTGTCATTGTGATAAAAAGACTACTGAGTCTATTGTAGTTCTAGCCACGCCATGCTGTGGTCCTGTCATTGCGATAAAAAGACTACTGAGTCTATTGTAGTTCTAGCCACGCCTTGCTGTGGTCCTGTCATTGTGATAAAAAGACTACTGAGTCTATTGTAGTTCTAGCCACGCCATGCTGTGGTCCTGTCATTGTGATAAAAAGACTACTGAGTCTATTGTAGTTCTAGCCACGCCTTGCTGTGGTCCTGTCATTGTGATAAAAAGACTACTGAATCTATTGTAGTTCTAGCTATGCCTTGCTGTGGTCCTGTCATTGTGATAAAAAGACTACTGAGTCTATTATAGTTCTAGCTATGCCATGCTGTGGTCCTGTCATTGTGATAAAAAGACTACTGAGTCTATTGTAGTTCTAGCCACGCCTCCTGTCATTGTGATTGGCGCTCCTCCTCCCTTCCCGTTAATACTAGCATAGAGTCGAATCTCTCTGTAGCTAACGCTACAGCAAGGGCATGGAATTACAACCTTTTTTTTTTAAACATTTTTTTATTTTATTTAAATAAACATGTTCTGCACCAGAGGTGCCAGGTTATTGTACTTAAGCGAGTAAGCATAATATTTCAGATGTTTTTTTTTTTCACATATCATTCAGATTGTTAGGCTATTGCATAGGAAACGCAACATTCAATGCTTAATGTTAACCCGGGTCCTTTCAAAACAATATAACATTTTATACATACAGTGCCCTCCACTATTATTGGCACCCCTGGTAAAGATGAGTAAAAAGGTTATAAAAAATTCACCGTTTGGTGAATTAGCTTAATCTCACACTGAAACAATGAGAAAAATCCATTGAAGTAAATTTATTATGAGAAAAAAAAATCCCTCATTAAAAATAATTATTTTTAACAAAAACATGTGTGCCACAATTATTGGCACCCCTGCATTTATATATAGAATAAAGTAATCATTTTTAATATTTGGTTGCATATCCTTTGCATGCCATGACTTCCTGATGTCTGTGACCCAACAACATCAAACTACAAGCGATACAAGAACGTCTCTGCATTTGAATGGATCTCTAAGGGAATTGGGGGGGTGGGACTAGATTTAGCCGTAAATTAGGCTGAAACAGTATGGAATACATGATTGGTAAAATGGCTGTAAGTCATCAAGGGTCTGACATATCAAACAAGCCTCAAACCATCACTCTGCTGCCAAATATTCAGTAGATATGGATGGATCACTTTAAGGGTTGTTTCACCCTGCAATACGATTCACTCTGCAATAAGATTCACCCTGCAATACGATTTGCCTGCGCGTGCCCAGGCCCCTGAGCACCCACAAAATCAGCGCCTGTTCTGCACTTTTGTTTTAAAGGCAATTGATTGCCCCAAATATTTTCAACACTAGCTGAGCAAAGGTTTTTTTGTTTTGTTTTGTTTTCATTTTTAAATAAATGTGTTGTGCACTTTGTATTGCACAGGCTACACCTAATTATTCTGGCTGTAAAGGAGTCGCTAGTAGGCTAACCTGTCATAATTCAGCTTAATCATCTATCATTTTTGTTATGAACACACTTATATTTGTTGGAACTAAAATGTTATAATACCACCAAAAAAACGTACATCCAAAAATGCAACGCAGACGATATAAAATCGGTAAAGATTAAAACAAACTTAATGACATGTAAAAATAGATGGTGATGGATTTTTTTCAACCCCGTCCGTCACATTGACAGATTATGATTTATGACAACCACTGCCCACAGTCTAACCTAATATCCCAGCACCCACATTCCAACCCAACAACCCAGCACCCACAGTCCAACCCAACAATCCAGCACCCACAGTCCAACCCAACAAACTAATGCCCACAGCCTAACCTAATGCCCACAGCCTAACCAAATGCCTAGAGCCCCTAACCCAACAACCCAACACCCACAGCCAAGTGGCACGTACTTCTCCTGCTTGATAGATTTGAGTCGTTCCATAAGACTCCTCTCCTCCATGTTTGAGTCAGGGGGCTCCAGCTCGTCAGCCTCTGGGGCCTTCTCCAGGACCTGGAAATCACAGACAGCTTATCCCCTATACTGGAACAAAGCACTAATCCCCTATACTGGAACAAAGCACTAATCCCCTATACTGAAACAAAGCACTAATCCCCTATACTGGAACAAAGCACTAATCCCATATACTGGAACAAAGCACTAATCCCCTATACTGGAACAAAACACTAATCCCCTATACTGGAACAAAGCACTAATCCCATATACTGGAACAAATCACTAATCCCCTATACTGGAACAAAGCACTAATCCCCTATACTGGAACAAAACACTTATCCTCTATGCTGGAACAAAGCACTAATCCTCTATACTGGAACAAAGCACTTATCCCCTATACTGGAACAAAGCACTAATCCTCTATACTGGAACAAAGCACTAATCCCATATACTGGAACAAAGCACTAATCCCCTATACTGGAACAAAGCACTTATCCCCTATACTGGAACAAAGCACTAATCCCCTATACTGGAACAAAGCACTAATCGCATATACTGGAACAAAGCACTAATCCCCTATACTGGAACAAAGCACTAATCCCATATACTGGAACAAAGCACTAATCCCCTATACTGGAACAAAGCACATATCCCCTATGCTGGAACAAAGCACTTATCCTCTATACTGGAACAAAGCACTTATCCCCTATACTGGAACAAAGCACTAATCCTCTATACTGGAACAAAGCACCAATCCTCTATACTGGAACAAAGCACTTATCCCATATACTGGAACAAAGCACTAATCCCCTATACTGGAACAAAGCACTTATCCCCTATACTGGAACAAAGCACTAATCCACTATGCTGGAACAAAGCACTAATCCCGTATACTGGACTCAAACACAGTAAAAGACGCACAGTGTTCTGTCTCTTCAGACGCAGTTCATTGATGGCCTGGGCCTCAGCCAGCTCCAGCTGCTCGATCTCCTCCATCTTCTCATTATACCTCTTCAGCTGCTCGTTAATGAGCATCTCCACACACCTGCGGCACAGGTACATCTCAGGTGAGCAGTGCTGCTGATAAGGCGGAATAATGCCTTACATTCCTACAGTTTATTACACCCTTATTATGCTGTTTATTATGTGTGAGTGGGGTCATAGTGGGAGGGGTTATGTGTGAGTGGGGTCATAGTGGGAGGGGTTATGTGTGAGTGGGGTCATAGTGGGAGGGGTTATGTGTGAGTGAGGTCATAGTGGGAGGGGTTATGTGTGAGTGGGGTCATAGTGGGAGGGGTTATGTGTGAGTGGGGTCATAGTGGGAGGGGTTAGGTGTGGGTGGGGTCATAGTGGGAGGGGTTATGTGTGGGTGGGGTCATAGTGGGAGGGGTTATGTGTGGGTGGGGTCATAGTGGGAGGGGTTATGTGTGGGTGGGGTCATAGTGGGAGGGGTTATGTGTGGGTGGGGTCATAGTGGGAGGGGTTATGTGTGGGTGGGGTCATAGTGGGAGGGGTTATGTGTGAGTGGGGTCATAGTGGAGGGGTTATGTGTGGAGTGGGGTCATAGTGGGAGGGGTTATGTATGAGTGGGGTCATAGTGGAGGGGTTATGTGTGAGTGGGGTCATAGTGGGAGGGGTTATGTGTTGAGTGGGGTCATAGTGGGAGGGGTTATGTGTGAGTGGGGTCATAGTGGGAGGGGTTATGTATGAGTGGGGTCATAGTGGGAGGGGGTATGTGTGGGTGGGGTCATAGTGGGAGGGGTTATGTGTGGGTGGGGTCATAGTGGGAGGGGTTATGTGTGGGTGGGGTCATAGTGGGAGGGGTTATGTGTGGGTGGGGTCATAGTGGGAGGGGTTATGTGTGGGTGGGGTCATAGTGGGAGGGGTTAATGTGTGGGTGGGGGTCATAGTGGGAGGGGTTATGTGTGAGTGGGTCATAGTGGGAGGGGTTATGTGTGAGTGGGGTCATAGTGGGAGGGGTTATGTATGAGTGGGGTCATAGTGGGAGGGGTTATGTGTGAGTGGGGGTCATAGTGGGAGGGGTTATGTGTGAGTGGGGTCATAGTGGGAGGGGTTATATGTGAGTGGGGTCATAGTGGGAGGGGTTATGTATGAGTGGGGTCATAGTGGGAGGGGTTATGTGTGAGTGGGGTCATAGTGGGGAGGGGTTATGTGTGAGTGGGGTCATAGTGGGAGGGGTTATGTGTGGGGTGGGGTCATAGTGGGAGGGGTTATGTGTGGGTGGGGTCATAGTGGGAGGGGTTATGTATGAGTGGTGGTCATAGTGGGAGGGGGTTATGTGTGGGTGGGGTCATAGTGGGAGGGGTTATGTGTGGGTGGGGTCATAGTGGGAGGGGTTATGTGTGGGTGGGGTCATAGTGGGAGGGGTTATGTGTGGGTGGGGTCATAGTGGGAGGGGTTTATGTGTGGGTGGGGTCATAGTGGGGAGGGGTTATGTGTGAGTGGGGTCATAGTGGGAGGGGCTAGGGGGGCGGGGCCTCACGTGGTGGTCTTCCCGATGTCGTTCATACTCATGAAGGGGTCAGCGGTGTTGGGGGAGCGCAGGAGGCAGGGAGCGAAGACGATGGCCAGGGAGTTTGGCGGACATGCGGTTGTGCGTCTCCTCCTTGGCCACTCTGGAAGGCATGAGAGATGGATTATCGCCATGGACAACCAGCAAACAGACCAATCAACACCTGATATAGAAGAATAGTCTATATAGAGTCTCATACATGACCAGGTGGAAGAAGAGGCGCTCCAGGGTGTTGAAGTTGGCGGGGGGAAGCTGTTCCAGCACTTTGTAAATCCTGCGCTCTCAGCACTCTGGGTCTGGCAGAGTTGTCTGGAGAGAGAATCAGTCCACTGCATCTCTCCTCTCTCCCTCTCTCCCTCACTCCCTCCCTCCCCTCTCTCCCTCCCCTCCCTCCCTCTCCCTCCCTCCCTCCCTCCCTCTCTCTCTCCCTCCCTCCTCCCTCCCTCTCTCCCTCCCTCCCTCCCTCCCTCCCTCCTCCCTCCCTCCCTCTCTCCCCCCTCCCTCTCTCCCTCCCTCTCTCCCCTCCCTCCTCTCCCTCTCCCTCCCTCCTCCCACCTCCTCCCTCTCTCCCTCCCCTCCCTCCCTCCCTCCCTCCTCCCTCTCTCCCTCCCTCCTCTCCTCCTCTCCCTCCCTCTCCTCCCTCCTCCCTCTCTCTCCCTCCCTCCCCTCCCTCTCTCCCTCCCTCTCCCTCCCTCTCTCCCTCCCTCTCCCTCCCTCTCATCTCCCCTCCCTCTCTCTCCCTCCATCCCTCCCTCTCCCTCCCTCCTCTCTCTCCTCCCTCTCCCTCCCTCTCTCTCCCTCCCTCCCGCTCTCTCCCTCCCTCTCTCTCCCTCTCTCCCTCCCTCTCTCCCTCCCTCTCTCTCTTCCTCTCTCCCTCCCTCTCTCTCTCTCTCCCTCCCTCCCTCTCTCCCTCCCTCCCTCTCTCCCTCCCTCCCTCTCTCCCCTCTCTCCCTCCGCCCACACCTGTCCCTGGCATATGGACTCACCTGCGGCCCGCAGAAAGTCGTCGTAGTGGGTGAAGGTCATGAGAGGGTCAGGCAGCTCTCTCAGCCACTTTTTAACCAGACCGTGATGGTGTGGATGGGGTAGTCCTCCAAACACACACTCTGCAGGTCTGCTCTCACACACACCACACGCACGCATGCACGCACGCACGCACGCACACACACACGCACACACGCACGCGCACGCACACACACACACACACACACACACAGACACACACACACACACACACAGACCACCACAGACACGCACGCACATGCACACGCACACGCACACACACACACGCACACACACACACGCACACGCACACGCACACACACGCACACACACACACACACACACAGACACGCACACACACACACACACACACACACACACACACGCACACACACACACATGCACACACACACATACACGCACACACAGACATGCACACACACACACACAGACACACACACACGCACACACACGCACACACATGCACACACACACACACACACAGACATGCACACACACACACACAGACACACACACACACACACACACGCCACACACACACACACACACACACACACACACACACACGCACACACACGCACGCACATGCACACACACACACACACACACACGCACACACAGACATGCACACACACACACACACACACACACACACACGCACACAGACATGCACACACATACACACACACACAGTGTTAAACAAACACAAATGGGCATGCTCAGTGAAGGAGCGTATTCAGTGAGGTGGGCGTGTTCAGTGGAAGGAGCGTATTCAGTGAGGTGGGCGTGTTCAGTGAAGAGGGGGCGTATTCAGTGAGGTGGGCGTGTTCAGTGAAGAGGGGGCGTATTCAGTGAGGTGGGCATGTTCAGTGAAGGAGCGTATTCAGTGAGGTGGGCGTGTTCAGTGAAGAGGGGGCGTATTCAGTGAGGTGGGCGTGTTCAGTGAGAGGGGGCGTATTCAGTGAGGTGGGCGTGTTCAGTGAAGGAGCGTATTCAGTGAGGTGGGCGTGTTCAGTGAAGAGGGGGCGTATTCAGTGAGGTGGGGGCGTGTTCAGTGAAGGAGCGTATTCAGTGAGGTGGGCGTGTTCAGTGAAGAGGGGGCGTATTCAGTGAGGTGGGCGTGTTCAGTGAAGAGGGGGTGTGTTCAGTGAGGTGGGCGTGTTCAGTGAAGAGGGGGCGTGTTCAGTGAGGTGGGCGTGTTCAGTGAAGAGGGGGTGTGTTCAGTGAGGTGGGCGTGTTCCGTGAAGAGGGGGCGTGTTCAGTGAGGTGGGCGTGTTCAGTGAGGTGGGTGTGTTCAGTGAAGAGGGGGTGTGTTCAGTGAGGAGGGGGGCGTGTTCAGTGAGGGTGGGTGTGTTCAGTGAGGTGGGCGTGTTCAGTGAAGAGGGGGCGTGTTCAGTGAAGAGTGGGTGTGTTCAGTGAGGAGGGGGTGTGTTCAGTGAGGTGGGCGTGTTCAGTGAAGAGGGGGGCGTGTTCAGTGAGGTGGGCGTGTTCAGTGAAGAGGGGGCGTGTTCAGTGAGGTGGGCGTGTTCAGTGAAGAGGGGGCGTGTTCAGTGAGGTGGGCGTGTTCAGTGAAGAGGGGGAGTGTTCAGTGAAGAGGGGGCGTGTTCAGTGAGGTGGGCGTGTTCAGTGAAGAGGGGGCGTATTCAGTGAGGTGGGCGTGTTCACCGCTGTCCATCAGCTGATGCAGCTCCCTGGTGCGGCTGGTGGAGCCAGATTTGCGGTAGATTCCCTCGGTGTACAGCCCGTTCATCTCCACATGCCCCAACATCTTCTCCATGACGACGGGCACTGGGTTCGAACAGCTGATCAGGAGGGACACCCGCACTCCAAACTGCAGAGAGTCACTTTCACCGTCATACTGAAACACACATGCAGACATTCACACGCATGTACACACACATACATACATGCACATGCATATACACACGTACAAACATTCACACGTGCACACATACAAACATGCACACACATCTACATGCACACATCCAAACACACATCCAGGTACACACACATGCGCATGCATGTACAGGCACACAGACATACACACTACTAGATGAGCCAGACAAGGGGTCGATTTACAACATGCCAAATAAGGGGTGTTATTTTGTGGGCGCAGCCAAAGTATTTACATGTGTTCTCATTTCACACTTTGCAGGTGATCAACTAAGAGTAATTATGCAAATGACTGCAGTCGCAAACAGCCATATTTAAATGAGAGATTTTGTTTGGAATGGGTTATACTGCAAGAAAACAGTGAAAAGACTGGCAGCAATGTTGCCGTTTTATGGTATTTAGGTATAGGTTACTGTTACACTTTTCTAAACATTACGTGGACGTTGCAGAGAACGTTCCCGGAACGTTCTAGTAACATCCCCCCAGACATTTAGAGGATGCTTGGGGAACATTACAAGGACGTTGCAGGGACATTCTAGTGACTTCCTGATTACATGATGTTATATTGTAACAGTAACAAACGTTGCAGAAACGTCCCTGAATGTTATGAGCACAACGTCATATCATAAGCGGATAGGAACGCTGCTTGAACGTGCCCTGAAAACTTCTAATTAAATCTATTGTAGCCAAACAATGACCTTATTAGGATTTTTATATCGTTTTTACGACGTCCCTAGGGAATGTCACTTCATAACTTTGAGGGGACTAAAAGGGGACGTCCCTGGGAATACTAGTAGTTACTCTAGAATATTGTAACATGATTTGCTTCATGATTAAAATAAATATTCTTACTGTGCATGATGTATGTATCCACAAAATTCTCTTCTTGTGTATTTTGAGCGTTAGCTAGAATGGGCCAGTTAATTAACCCCCATTGTTACACAATCACTCAGAACTTTCAATTATGGATATTCCAAGCACACCTGTACCAATCTTGCTACATGACAGTCGTCATTTATCATTTATCGCACCCGTTTTTTGCATATTAATTTCAGGCTAACCCGCAAAACTAAGAAATTAACGTATCTCTTTACATCTTGTTAGTTGATCACCATCAACGATGTTTTTGCGGGAGGTAACAGTTTTACACGTGTTTTTGTAAATCACACAAACCTTTAGTAAATCAACCCCCAGGTGTTTCAATTCCTTTCATGGAAGACTGTATAAAAATGACGTTTTACTCTAAAATCATGTGTTTTTTAGACTTACTTTCTTGGCACAAAGGGTGGAACAATCTGTGGAGATCTTTGACAAACACTTCTTGTGACAAACCATTTTGCAAGCTGAAACAAAGCAAGAGAGTAAAAGTAAAAAGTGGAGAAGATGACAGCGAGATCTGCGGAGGGTGCAGTGGCTGATGGGAAATATACTCACAGCAGCACTCTGCGGAGGGTGCAGTGGGCTGATGGGTAATATACTCACAGCAGCACTCTGCGGAGGGTGCAGTGGCTGATGGGTAATATACTCACAGCAGCACTCTGCGGAGGGTGCAGTGGCTGATGGGTAATATACTCACAGCAGCACATGAAGGCTCTCTCCATGCCCCAGATGTAGGAGCTTGCACTGGTCACATGACTGCATGATGTTCACCTGGTAGGTTCTGAATGTGTGATCCAGGACTGTTTCCTGTGGAAGAGTGAGAGTGAGGAGTAACAGCACACACTGAGCGTATCGACACCCCAAACATTTACAACAACATCAGGGACAGCACACACTGCGCGTATTGACACCCCAAACATTTACACAACATCAGGGACAGCACACACTGCGCGTATTGACACCCAAACATTTACACAACATCAGGGACAGCACACACACTCACATTTATGCTTTTCAAAGACACTCGCATCCAGATCTACAGCTGGATATATACTGAATAAAATCAGGCTAATTAGTATTCTCCTTACATTACAGGCATTTAGCAGATGCTCTTATCCAGAGCGACTTACTTACGCATTTGCATTAAAAAAAAAAAAGTATATACATAGTATCCATTTTGTACAGCTGTATTTATACTGAAG
>CM056385.1:27297379-27327005 GCA_029718625.1 Synaphobranchus kaupii | reverse complement strand
CACCAAGCGTTGTGGTTGAGTTCATCCGAGGCTTGCGCACGCTTCGACCGCAACACTCTGGTACGGGTGCAGGTGGCGCAGCGTTGACTTGAAAGGCATAATATTGACATGGAAAAATTGACTGAGAAAAACATTTGACACTGCGACTTAAACGAGTTTATGTTTTATTAGCTTTTTTTTGCATCTATGTGAGAAGGAAACAGAAAAACAAACAAACAAAAAAAAGAGTGGGCTTATACCCATTACCCCAAATCAGACATGCCCCCCCCCCCCCCACACAGACCATTTGTTTGGTGCCCCCCTCCCAGATGGTTCCGAGGCGATTATCCTTTTCCGCCTATGCCTAAGATTGTGCGTACTGTATGTCCGTCGAATCTGCATCGCTGTTGAACTGCAACAACGCAAACCAGCCAAAAGGCGCACCACACAAACTGTCCTTTCTTGTAAAGGTGCGGCCCGTGAACGCCGCTGCATTATCAACACCCCTGCTTCCCTTCTTGTCAGCCTCCCTCAGGGATACATGCAGTGGCACACCAAAGTGATTTAGTGTTGAAGCAAACACAGAAAATATATTTTTTTTTATGTCACTAGAAGACAGACCATTAGCTTTGCTGGTAAAATGTTTATGGATGAATTGAAAGAAAGACTTTCTAGTTTGAGGAACGTTCATAGCCCTAGGGGCAGTACAAGAAATATTGTATATTATGTATGTAATTATTGTATATTTGGTATGATTGGGTGGTGACAGTACATGATTATTGTTCTGAGATCTGTAAATCTCACAAATGCATATCAGGGAATGAAGACAAAAAAACAGACAGGCATATTTTCCCCGCTTAAAATAAAGAACAGTAGTACTTGGGAGAGTAAAAATTCAAGTACTTCAATGCTTTATATTGGTAAGTGTAATTTTTAATATTGCTAAATGTACATCCTACTGGGTTCCTGTTCATTGGCCTTTAAAAGTTGCCTGGCTGTATCTTTTCTGATGTTCGCGTGTGTTTGCATAAGAGGGAGGTAATGAGGGTATATATAAAGATGATACATTTCCAGAGGCTGTAAATTCTCACTTCTTACCTCCTTCTGGAGAAAATAATGACTATGTGTACCATGGTACATGAACATACAAGTGTTTGCAAACTGGTAGGCAATGGGAGCTCTCTCTCTCTCTCTCTGCAGATGATGTAAATGTATTTATTCAGGGGCAGGGTGATGTGTTCGCATTGAAAGATGCTTTATCGGTTTATAAGAGGGCTTCTTCAGCACTATGAAGGCATTATGGTGGAGCACGGGTGAGGAGGATGTTACAAAGTTGCCAGTTCTTCAGAGTAATGTACAGTGGGGTCACTGGGGTTGGGGGGTGGGGGGGGGGGGATTAAATGTTTAGGAGTGTTCTTGGGCATGGCTGATTTTGTTGTGGAAAACAGGGAGGGGCTAGAGGACGAGGTGTGTGCCAGGTTGTCTAGATGGAAATGGTTGCTACCCCAGCTATGATACAGAAGAGCTCTGGTTATAAACAACTCAGCTGCTTCAGCACTGTGGCACACATTTTGAGTATTGGATCCTCCAAGTGGATTGGTGGAGAAGACTCAGAAAATCTTGACAGATTTTTTTTCGGGTCTGGACAGCATTGGCTGAGGGCACCAGTACTTCCGTTGCCAGTACAGGAAGGGGAGTACAGGAAGGGGGGGCGGGAGACTCATTGATGTCTGTTGCAGAGTGGCTGCTTTCCTCTTGTTAGCGTTAGCAGCGGTTGCTGTACGTGCCTCGTCAGAGATGGATGGACTTTGCCTGTGCCCTCGTGAGGAGGGTAGGAGGGTTTCAGACTAGACAGGCACCTGTTCCTAATAAAAACTAGGGGACACGGACTATGCGGGGGGCTTAGCCTCCTTTGCGAGTCGCCGCTGCGGGTGCGGAAGGTTCTCGCCCTCAACCGCCGGGAGACGGCGGAGATGGGCCCGTGGATTATGGATTATGGATGAGCCATTGGTTTTTAATCCAGGTCCTGCCCATAGAGGGTTCGCGTTTCCGGACACTTGCACGAGGGGGGCCTGTCAAGATGATGGGATCGCCAGGGTCTTCCACCTCAGAGCTGAGGGAAGGCGACTGACAGCGGAGCAGGTTCCAGCAGGAGCAGGTTATCAGTCGCATGGAGCAGCTGCTGGACTCACTGACTATAGCCCTACATGCCACTGCCGGAGTCTAGGGCAGGGAGGGGGACCTTTACCTTAAGTACTCAGTGGTAGCTCAACTCAAGGAGCGGCAGGAGAGGGAAGGGATGATTCTCTCCTTCAGAACACCAGAGCTGGGCGTGTTCAGTGGCATTGGAGATAAAAAGGCCCCTCTACATCATCTTTGTGAAGGTGCTAAAACCTTTGTGTTCTCCAGGGCGTTAAAGCCTCTAAGTGAATAGACTTTTTTGGGCCAGACTTTTCCCCGAACGATGGGTGGCAGGGCTTGTACAAGGTCCCCAGTGATAAACGATCAGGTGATCTGCAGTGGAGGATTGTGCATGGGGCATTTAAGACGGGGGTTTATTTGCAAAAGATTGCTTACTTTTTTACATTGGTGAACAATGTTCATGGTTTCTGGGGGATTTGGGGAGTGGGGGAATGCCTTTGTACAGTGAATGAGGAGGGATAATTCACGCTACCACTTTGAAGTATTGGTAAAATCTGCAATCTGCATTTTTTTGTTTGATTTGTGATTGTGTTTGGTTAATTTTCTGTTTTTCTTTGGGTTTCTTGTAGTGGTTTAATTTCCCTTTTTGCGATTTTATTTTATTGTATCTTTTTTTTATTCTTATGCCCCCCCCCCCCCCCCCCCCCCCTCCCTCTCTCTCTCTCTCTCTCTCTCTCTGTCCTGCACTGCACCCATGTACTCGTTGTGTGCCTGAACTGTTAATAAGTGGGTTTTAGGGAACAAGTGAGCCTTTATTGGCTCCCAGGCTGGAGAGGCCGTTTTAGGATTCAGCCAGGGAAACAGTCTGCCGCACCAACTGGGCGTCTCTTGACGGTGCTGGATCAGAGTGACAATGTGGGGACACATCTGCCACCGCCACCTCATTAGCGCCGTGGCACACGTGTTCGGCAATTTGACATGTTGTATAACCTCACTCTCACACGTCTATGTTTTTTTTTTGTTCTTTGTTTTTTTTTCGCGAAGTGGGTTTGTCACGAACAGGAGACACAGTTGTATAGCCTATTGATTGTGTCTTATTTCATTTTGCTGGCTTAGGTGCACGAAATGTGCTTTTTAACGGAGTAATTAACTCAACGTCTTACATGTAATCGCCTAGGTACTGTGGCTTGCGAGCGATGTAACGACGTGAGCGTCATGGAGCCTCTGCAAATATGGTCTTAACAAACTTCACAGTGTAGGCTACATATGATGAGACGGATTACCTGAACATGCACCATGTCGCCGTTAATTAGGCTATGCATGAACGAGACGGGCAAAAACTAGGCTAAGGAAACATTATCATATTTCTATTACTGTATGTTGTTCATAACGTATAAAATGTATATAATATATTCGTATTCGTATTCAAAATCACGAAACTAATGTGTGAATAGCTATGATGAAACATTAAAGGCTCGCAAATACGACATGTAGATTCCGTGGTTTTAGTACCGAAGAATGAACACCGGATGGCTAAAACACACAAGAAAAAAAATGTCCTAATCTGTTGGTGCTTCGCAATAAATTAAACACGATTGCCCACAGCAGGGTCGCGGCTGCTTTAAGGGTCGCTTGTTGAACTTTGAAGAGAAAAACAACGTGGATTCTTGGTTCTGTATATTTTCGGGTGTTTGGCTTGAAAGTTAGTGGAATTTCTCTTCATATGATCAGCCGCTTGTTGATTTGAAAGACGAAAGGACTGGTTTGGTTCCAGCGCGAGTCCAGCAGCTGATAGAGTTGCGCACATTGGGCGCGCGCACACGCAAACACAGTCTGTCTCTCTCTCTCTCCCTCTCTCCTCCCTCTCTCTCTCTCTCTCTCTCCTCTCAAACACACACACACGCATACACATAGAGATACGCACGCACGCACTGACACATACACTGAGTTCGTTGGTTGCGAAATGCCAAAGCGCCTCCTCACTGCTATGTGCTTGCGCTTGAAGCAGAAGGATCCGATCGCGCCAGCAGAAATTATCGAGTGATCTCCTGGTCTCGGGCAGAACGAGGGAATCGCTCGTCCACGGCAGATCAGATCTTTTTTTTTCTGGGAGAAAGACACATACGGGATGTTTTGGTGATGGGTGTTGGAGAGGAGTCCGAGAGAGCTTCCCCTTGAAGTGGAAAGCAAAAGGTACAGGTTTCTAACAACCGTCAATAAGTTTCGTTTCGACTTCGGGAAGCACATCGGGAAATAAGGAGCTGTAGATGTAAAGGAATAACATAATCTACAGAGAACTACGCGGCTGCTGTGCCCATAGGCTACGCATCTGTGAGCGAGAGGGATTTTGCGCCTGTCACCTTTGGATTATAGCTATTTCTGTTTTCCTGCCTGCACTACGGCGCTGGGAGTGCGTTATTTGGATTTTGGAGAGTACCCGCAACATTTTTGAAGATAAAATAAGACACTTCTATCGTTTTTTTCCCAATGGAAATGCCAATGTGATAAGTATTAGAGGTCAAATGATCATCGTCCTTTGTTATTTAATCTAACTATCGTATTTATGAGATGAAAAACGGGGACTCTACGGCGTCCTTTGTTATCTAATGCTAAATGCACCCCTCTTGTTTTATGTCAATGGTAAGTAAACTTATATAATTGTTGTTTAAAATGTGTTAATAGTCATGCTTATTCAGATAAAAACTTAAAAAACAGTCCGTAGAGAAGAATCATGCTTTGCACAATTTTTTGAAGAAAAAAAATAAACTGCTCTCTCAGAGGGGTAAACCTATCTTCTGTTATGCGGTTAATAATACTGTCGAGTATTTTCTTATTTGGAGCCGTTGTTTTGCAACAGTTTGGAATTCCTATTTTTGTGTTTGTATATTTTCAACAACACACAGGCAGACAAGAACTGAAAAATTAAGCACAGCATACATAGGCTACACATTACACATACAGCACACACAACACACACACACACACACACACACACATATATATATATATATAATGTGTGTGTGATTATCACGTAGGCTACCCGCACCCAGATTTTACATATAAATAGTGCTTTGATAAAACATGCAGAGTAAATGAAAAATAGACTACTATTCACGTATCTTGCACTATACCTACAAGTAAAACAATAACCTAATATGGTCCTGAAATAAAGATATAAAGTATCAGGTTGTACAGAGACTAGCCGAAATCAATACGCAGGTCTACGTTTGTATTGAATTCCGCCCTTAAGATTTTGACATAGTGTGTTATTTTAGCACCCTTTGAAATAAGGCTACTATTATGATCTTGGCTTATATACCTGACGTTCTGACTGAACGCTCAAGACGGCACTGAAGGTATTCCTGAAATGTCGAAAAAAAAAGAGGCGGTAGTCACCCGTAACAAAAGTTACAAATTAAATTGTCAAAAAATTATTTCCCTCCAGAATGGGATTTGTTTTCCTCTACTAAAGAGAAAACCGCAGCTAGGCAATGATGCATTTTAACCTCTTTTCTTTCCATTTTTCCTCCTTCCATCAGCCACGTTTACAGAAGTGCCAAAAGATGTAAATGTTGGTGAGGGAGAAGATATCGAGATGCCCTGCGCATTTAAGGCCATCGGATCTACACCATTCTCCCTGGAAATCCAGTGGTGGTATATTAGGGAAACAGCGCCTAGAGAACTTGCGCACGAACTGCAAATTAGCTCCCCTGCGAACAGAGCAAAGGTAAATCTGTTATGTGCGAAGCTGCCACTATCGCAAGTAGGCTATACCCGCTTTTTAGATGCCGCGCGAGAAAATGCATAGCGTTAAAGAAGAAAAATAAACGGAAGATTTTGCCAAACTAGAGAAATGATTTTTTAACAACATAAGAGCGGAGACATATGGATGATACATACTCTGCTTTCTTTTTATCTTATTTATTTGTTTAAGACACATGAGATTAGCCTGAACTTAATGACACGGGGCTCTTGATATGTTCTAAGATGAAGGGGCAAAAGCAAAAGATGGTTCCTGTTGATAACGCTGACATTTCCACGCTGAAACCCCCGAAACACACTCAGATTGTTCTGTAGGCTATATTAACACACACACTCAACGTTGTAGAGGATTTTCAGTAATGACAAAATAACATGAGCGTCTATGAAATCCAGAAATCGCTTATTTATTTATTTGTCTATCAATTTGTATATATTTATTCAAGCGGTGTAGGCCTACTATTGGCAATCGGATGAACGCACTTAGTCTAATGCATAGGTCTAATAGTAGGCTGTGCCTCTTGCAGTTGTGTGACTGTCAACGTTCGTATGTGTACTCAGTTGTTTTGGTAGCATTTATTCGTAATAAGTGCAAAACCAATATTATGAATTGATAATAAGGACAGCGTGAAAAGTCGTTAATCGTTATCGACTAAATAAAAGTCGATAAAATAGATAAAGTGGTTGTCTGTTGGTGATACTTATTTTTGATTGCTCTCACACAACGGAATTTTAAACTGTTTATGTGGCCAGCTGGGCTTTAATATGTCCAACGTTTCTGGTTTCAGGTTGGTCCCAAAGATGCAACAAAAATAAGTGTAAGTGTTTCTCTTTCTCAATTCTGCACTCCTTTATAAATTCCTGATTGTTCACCTGGCTAAAAAAATAACACTTTTAGCGGCTGGTGAATTTCAAACAATAACTTATCAAGAAGTTATACTCAGCAGTTTGCAGCTTTAGTTTCCAGGAATAGGTTAGTAATAATAAGAGGAAGTTTGTGCTGACAATTGCACACGGTCACGGTTCTGTTAAAGTGAAAATCTTTCAGGTGACGTATTAATGACGTCACGGTTGCATATTTATAGACATCTGCACAGGGATACACCTAAACAAGACTGATTGTTTTAGATGAATTAAATTAAAAAAACATTAAAAAACTTCTATTGAATAGAAATGTAATTTCTAACTTCATATTTATGAACTTCCTATAAGCTAATCTATCTCATGACATTTAAATAATTAGCACAGGCGTTGTATATTTAACTGTATACTACCATTACAGAAAACACGTGATGGCATAATGGAATTGTTAGTTGGTAGACTGTCTCTGTAACCCTAGAATTTCACAAACATAGTGAAGCTTTACCACTTTACCATGTCAATTTGTGCCAGTTCACACTCGTAGTGTAGTGTGAACTGTGGTTACTGTACCAGTTGCCCCTAACATCGCCCACCGAATGGCAAACGTGGTTTGATTTACCTGGACGATGACACGTTGGCCTGGCTCGCCTCAACGGAGCTGCAGGTCTAAAGACATATGCCAGAAGAATGGTTACTGTAGGGTTACTGTTTAGTATTATTCTGAAGCTTTTTTCTTTTTTGGGAGCTTTTTGATTCCATGCGACTATTGGGGAAAGAACAGGCTACCTCTCAAAGCATATGCACTTATGATCCTTTATCCAGTGTCCATATTCTCACAGAAACTCTATCAATATGAACTCAAGCTGGTACAGTCATTTTTGTAGACTTGTGCATGACAGCAGCAAATTCATAGCTGTACCAGACACAGTGTGCTGTGGGAATGGCATTAATATTTATTTCATCCTTGGATGAATCCCCTTTCTTATAGACATCAGGTAGACAGCGCTGGCTCTGTGTGCAACTAATGCAAGCAGACAGAATGTCCAGATAAATATAGAAACACCGGTATGGATTTTTTATGTGCTTATGCAGTAATCCTCCACCCCTTCTTCCCCGGTTTCCTTCCTGCAGACGGTGAGGGTGCAGGGCAACGCTATCTCTCACAGGCTCCGCCTCTCCAGCGTGCGCAAGGTGGACGAGGGCGTGTACGAGTGTCGGGTGACGGGCAACAACGCCGACGAGACTCAGGAACACAAGGCGCAGGCCACGCTGCGGGTGACCCCGCGCGACGGCATGGTGGCCGAGGAGGCCGTCTCGCACATCCAGAACAGGTGGCCCGCGAGGAACAGCAATGCCCCGTCCGCCGGCCGGGCCACGCCCGCGCCGGGCCAGGGGAAGCCCCGCCCGCCCAATCTGGCCGGACCCGCCCCCGCGGCCTACACGACGGTGGCCGCCTCTGCAGCGAAGTCCTCGGCTTCGCCCCGGCCCGGCAATGCGGCCATCCTCCAACAGCAGCACGGAGCCGGTGAGTCGAAGGGCCACAGTGACCCCTAGTGGCAATGCTCGGGAAATACGGGCCTCTCGGTTCATGCGCGGTCTGGCTCCGTGTGCGTTCACTGTTTGCCAGAACCGTCCCGGTGCTGGTTTTCGGATTCTGATCTGTGGGTTGTAAATGCTTGAGATATGTCCATATTTTTCCTTTCATTTGATCATGTTCAGTAAAACCTCTCGATATCTCAGTAGTGGCTAACCCCGGTCCTGGAGAGCATGCCTTAAGTTATGAGTTATGATGAAAATCAACACATGCTGCAGCACTGCAGGGCCTATGTGGTCACCCCTGTTTTATCCAATCTACCATTGCCTAACAGAAAAAGTTGAAGCACCTTTTTTATTTTATTTCAAAGACACTTCTTTGAATCAGGCACGGTTTCCCTGCTACTCTGATTGAAACAGGAATGCTCAAAGATACCTGCTGTCTGATGAATGTCACTATTGATACTAAAAGCATGGTGCCTCGTATCCTGCCTGATGTGGACGTCCGCCATACAGCCTAGCACAAATGCGTGCGATGTATGACTGTACACTTGTTGAAATGTTGGCGGTATTGTCGTTTGCTCTCTGAAGAGGAGGCCGTTTCCTGTTTTGATGGCAGCAGTGCTACTGCTTTCGCTGGCGCTGGTGTTGGGTTCGGTCCTGCGAGGCTTTTTTTTTGTATTCTGAGCCGCGGTGTACGCCACGGAGGGCCCGATGTTCGGGGCGGGTGATGAGTGTTTCCGCACTGCCTTCGGTTGTAGCCCCGGCTCTCCGCAGGGGTAATCGTGAATGAGGGCCGCTGCCACGAGCCCTGCTGTTTCATTACAGGAAATTAGCATTGGATGAGCTCACATGTTTGCGCCGCGGCGATCAATGAAGCAAGACCCCAGAATAATTTAATTTCACAGGCACTGCAGAAATGTTTAATATACCATTCTGCTGAACTAGATCTGTTCCTGCCAATCCGGCAGTGTGCCGTATATCATCTGGTGCAAGTGTGTGCGTGTCTGTGTGTGTGTGTGTGTGTGTGTGTGTCATTGCACTTGGACTGAGGGAGTATAACTGAGCAGGCATCAGTCGAGTGTAGCATTTTAGCATCATCAACTTGGTCTGTGTCAACAGCAGGAGTTAGAGGCATGCGTTACCCAAATTACTTTCATTAAAGTACCAATCCAATTAAAAGGACTTCAGATGAAAGTGTCAGGTGGCAGTTTATGGACTTTTGACACCGTGTACAATTTTTATCCAATACTAAGATGAAGTGAAGTTGTCCTTTGGGGACACAGCTGCTGAAATATTGAACAAAATTGGGCTCAAGCCACAGTGATTTCATTGGGCAGAAGCACAACTGGTTTGTCATATGTTGATAATGAGGTTAGAGTTGAGGGTCGGTTTTGATGGTTGGAAGAGAGACCCAGATTACCAGATTTAAATATCCAGATCATTGTTTTATACCTCATGCAATGCAATATTTAATGGTTTGTCATAAAGTGCATTTGATTTATCTGCAAATACCATTGCACTGAAAATGTAAAAATGTATTGGTTAACTGTATGTCCCTCCTCTTGTATTTTGGGTCAATGTGACCCCATTCAGTGTTTGAACGTCTCTTAAATACCAGTTAACCTTATTTTTTCATCTTGATATGTCTTTTCTTAATTTGGTGTGATTGAATAGTAAGCGCACAATAAACATAATTCTACTGCTAAGTCCCGTACCAACGTAGTACACAAAGGCGTTGTGTGGGGTCATTTGTGGGGTAGCTGTATAAAATGTAAGAAAATATACAACCTTCTTTATTTTTTATCTCTGATTCGATCTGTGATTCTTTTATCTCTGATACTGATGGGTGATTCTAGTGGCATTTTCCTATGCAGGTTTTGAGCTCCACTAACTTCACATACTTTTAATATTTGGGGATAAAAGGCTGTCAAACACAAAATAGTTTTGTGTCGATTTAAACTGCTGGGGTCAATTTGACCCCAAACCTAAAAGGCGTCATAAAATTTCAACATAATAGGAGAGTTAAGTGAGATGACCCTTACTTGAGACATCAACTTTAAGGTGCTTTTGCCCTTAACTTTGAGTAAAATTAATTTGGCAATGTAATTTGAGATATATTTTAGAGAGAGACTATAGACTTTAAGTACGATTGGTATTGCCTTAGGATTTTAGGCCATTCACAGGTCCCTATGATAGCCTTGGCTACTCTACCACAGTCATTTCTTTCCATCCAAGGTTCAGTTTATGTGTTGATATTCTTAACTTTAAGATAGAAATCTAAGTGAATTAATCTAGGTGTCCTATCCTTCATTTATGACATTCACAGAATCAATTCAGGAGGGGAAATAACCACTTGTTGGTGCCCACTGGTATGAGAATGGCATTCTTTTTTCATTGCAATTGCAGGTTCAGGCATTTTCTACCCAATGCAATATGCCATTGAGACACTACAGCACAGCAGGTCTCTTATGTATTACTGCCAGAATAAATCAAATACAGTAAGTAGCCAGCTGACATTTTTATATTGACAGAAAGATGCAGAATTTGTCTTGGCTTTTAGCTGAGCCCCTCGCATATTTGTCACCCGATTGCAAGGGGTTGGAAAGCCACCTGGCAAATTTAAAAGATTACCCTTTTCAGGCCTGGTGCAGCGTGAAAACCCAACAGCCCTCCGGAATACTTGCATCTGCCGCCTCCTGCAATGTCATTTAACTGAGTGGCAGAAACAATTAATATTGAAGAGGGAGTGCCACAGGCGAGTGGCAGATAAAACCAGCCCTCAGCACGCTGTCAGGTGTTTCAAATTGCCTCTCACATTTTTGTAATTCATTAGGTGTTTGGTCACCTTCCTGGAATAAAGCTGCTGCCAGCTGAAATAATGGTTAAAACTATATATAGCTGTTTCTATGGGGGGGTTTCAGCTGTTTCTGTAGGGAACAGAATGTCCATTTTTTTTCTCTCTAAGGCAAACACCTTGGAAATGGACGCTATGTTATAACTCTGAAATGCATTAGGTTGCTTTTCAGTTTGAGAAATATATGCACTGATAAATATAATCTTTTAATTATATTTCCTCTCCTGTCGATAGCTTGTAAATTAATATGTACAACAAAATAATGGACTGGAAGTGCAATTATCTGACCAAAGTTGATTTTATATCACCTTGAGAAATGCTTTCAGTTCTGGATATATTATTTTATAGTTGTTCTAGACTGCATTATTTATCATTTAACTTAATTTAATTGTGGTATGAGGTTGAGTGATATGTTTTTTTTCTCTTGACTGATCTTGGACATACAGCCAAATCCAAAACATTTAAAGCAACAATATTGTTGTTCCACTAGATCAGCAATATCTGCTTTATGAAACACAATCTGCAAGATAAGTCAAAGACCATCATTGGTCTGTGGGCTTGTTCTTTCTTAAAATTGTTTTAAAAGTAGGCATAACTCTCTACAGAAAGCAAATACACATCATCCAACTCTTATCTGAAATTCAATCCGTTTATTATATTGGCAAATGTCCTATTTTTTAAATATGAAAATAGAATAACAGAGGAGGAGTAAGCCCTTACAGCTATGAAAGGTGTCAACGTGCCACAGTAAGCAGGGAGTATTAGATAAAGTTTTTAATAGATGTACCATTATCTTAGATACAGGTAACTGCAGCTTAGTGTTTCATGTTAGAAAATGTTTCATGTTATATCAAGGTTTTATCAAAAAATAGACTTCTATTTTATTACTTGGTAATTTAGCTTCTTTCTTTGCAAACATGTATAAGCCAAACAGCATTTGGGAAATGCGTTGGCAGGTGTGTTTGTGTTTGGTTTGTGGAAGGGGCTTGGAAGATGAGGTTAACATGTGGGAGGGTAGCCAATCTGCCATAATGGTGTGTGTATTGGGAACTCAGTCCTTCAGACCCACAATGCAGTGCGCAGGCTCATACCTCAGCTGACCTTGGCATCACTGACTTATGGGTATTTACTCTGGCTTGTCTCTCTCCACAATGGCATTTGTCTCCTTCTCCTACCATGTGTGACAGTGTTTGATGTGTGTGTGTGTATAAGCCTGCGTGTGTGTGTGTGTGTGTGTGTGTGCGCGCGCACGCAAGAAAGTGTAACTTGTGTGTGCTGCCTGTGTGTATATGCATACCCAAGTGTATGACCGTGTGTCCATGGGTTTCTTTGAAAGTGTGAGTGTGTATAGTTTGTGTGAGATAGCATTTGAGCATTTGCACTAAATATACTGTATGTCTGTTTGTATATGTGTGTGCTTAGATAACTATGCATGTGTGTATGCGCTTATTTGCATGCATGCATTTGTCTTTTTGCTATACCTATATCTCAGAGAGATTAAGTACGTAGCACTTTTAAACTCCTGCCCTGTGTCCCATTCTCATGATACCCTCCTAAATCATGCCACCACCCTGCTCCTCGGCAGCTCCTGTTGGTGTTCACAAAACATCTCACGTTTTCTGGAGCGCTGAAATACGTTTTCTCCGGTATACACCATGGCGCCATTACAAGAGAAGAACCTGGTGAAACTTGTTGCTAGTATGATGAAGCACAATGCACTGCCGGTAGCCCCAGGCTAAGGATAACCCAGGGCTAGCTCATCCTGTATTCACACAAGCATTTATTAGCAAGGATTTATTAAGCAAGGATTCACACGCTCCCGAGACCGTTCGACAATATTAGTTGAATATTAGGTGCCACTCACAGTGAAAATTATATGTGGTGCCACAAGGCCACTGACCCTGTTTCACCCTGGCTATTTTGGCACCGTGTTTGGCGAGATTTTTTGGGGCTAACCCCGAAAAGTTGGTGCTAACCCTGCTCCGGAGCAGGGTCAGTTAGCACAAATCTACGGTTGGTGCCTCACTTTAGAATGTGAACACTCGCTTAGCCCTGGGCTAAAATCTATCTTCGCCCAGGGCTAAGGGCAGTGTGAATAGGCTCTTTATGAATGATGTCATCCTTCATAGCCTTTGTATTCTATATACATAGTGAAAGTTCCAGGCCTCTGACTAGCGCAAGGTTTCCAATTAAAGAAGCCGGCTTGCTGGTCTGAATGCACCAGGCGTGCCACGCACCACCGGTTTTGGAGCGGGATTTAAGCGTCAGGTAACGGATCAAGCTTTTCATATGCTGCTCTCTGCCTCTCATCGAACTTGTGGGCGTTTTCCGCCCCCCCATTCTGCTGGAGCCATAAGGCAGGAAACCGTTCCTCCCCGCAAATTAGGTCCGGCTCCCCCGGGCCTACAGGGAAGAGAACAAGGACGGAGTTATCCCTCTCAGCCCTGCGCTGTATAACAAATTTAGAAAAAAATAGCCAGGCTTTATACAAAGTGTAAATGATAAGTCCTGCAGAAAACGCTAACATCTGGATGAGCGTGATGGTACCATTTCAGAAAGCATACTACATCGTAACTGCGACCTCATCTTGACAACTCTCGTTGAGTGATATAATATAATGCATGTAATGCAAAGCCATGCACATAAGAACATGACGTGTCAGTTATTATAAAATGCAACATTGCATTTCATAACGTGCCGCCTATCATGAAGGCGTCGCTTAGGCTTGCAAAAGGGTCAATTATTCATGCGAACACCAGCTTGCGGTTTATGCTTTCGTCGCTGTTGTGACGCGGTACACCTGATGTACTCAAGGCTGCACGGCCCACTCTGCACGGCCCACCTCAGATACCAACTTTCCTCATGTTCATGTGCTTCTTCCCATTTTCTCCCTTTTCCTCCTTCCCCCATTTTCTTCCGTTTGTCCTCCCCTTTTCACCCTTGGCGGTAAAGCCCCGCCGTCGCTGTGATTCATCGAGAGGGACGGAGGTTACTATCTTTTCCGGGTCCTCTCTCTGCCCAGGCCCAAAGTCTCTCTCCCCCCAGGCCCAAAGTCTTTCTCCCCCCTTCACGACAGCATTAAACCGACCGGCAGTATCCTCTATTACAGCCAGGGTTTGGCTCTGCCATCCCCACGGGTATTATCAGGTTTATTTATTTATGTGCTTTCGTGGGCACCCTGGCGCTATACGGCTTATCCATTTACACAGCTGGGCGTTTTCTTACTGAATCAATTGAAGTTAAGCGCTTTGATCAAGGCCGGAGTGGGAGTTTCAGCGTCAGGGATTTTTGACCTGAGTCCACCTGGCTATGAATGAATGCGTCTCCTCAAAAGGGAAATGCGGGTCAAAAAATCCAAACGTGGCGGTTTGCGCGTTTCGCACCGTGCCCGTAGTTGCTTAAAAGTGGCAGCTGTCCGTTCCAAACCACATCATCTAAGCCTGGAAACAGGCCGGTCCACCAGTCCAAGATGCATGCCAACCTCACTGTTCGCCAGAGCCTGTCGTTTGGAAAAAATGGAAAGATACCCAAAAATCCATGTCCATTTTTTTTTTTTTGCATCAACCCCAAATATGTATTTGCGAAAGACAAATGTGACGTATAGAAATTTCACGTACGTATTATGTCGCTTTAGAGCAAGGGATTTTAATGGGTGTTCTAATTTGACCTTCTCCGCAGCAAGTTTGGAGAGGCTTAGTGCGAGGCAGGAGTTTGCGGCATGCACGCGCAGTCGCCATTTACCTCGCAATGGCGGCATCAATATTTCATTATATTTTTAACGCAAGCCGGGCAGTGATCCATCATTGTATTTACCCCACTGCCTCGTTTTCCCTGACTGCAGGACGTGCTTTTTGAGCAGTTCACAGCTCCAGTTCATTAATTTCCCTCTTCACCCATTTCTCCAGAGATGACACGTAGACCTTCCTGTTACGTCACGTTCTTCCTTTCGCTGCGGAGACGCCCTGTTTGTTTCTTCACCCGCACCCCCAAATAAAATAAAACGTCCTATTTGGGAACAGTGTAATCAGTCCACTGTGGAGGACCCTGCGGTGATGGAGCGGGGGTCTTTCTCCCGCTTTTTTGGGTTATTCATTTCAGCCCTAAGTGTCACTCACGTGGGCAACGGGCAATTTTGCTTCCTGCCAATCTCAGTCATAGCAGCCTCATTCAGTTAATTATGCATGCCTGGGCAGTCTGAGGCCTCTGATCTACTGTGAAGGCCTTCCAGCAAAGGTACTACAGATCAAACCTGTGAAGGAGGGAGGGAGAGAGAGAGAAACTGAGTTGACACGCTGAGCTCACAGCACGGCAGTGTTGAGCAGTGGCTCGGACCGTGGCCCGGTGTCAAGACCGTTGGGTGGTCTTGCCTCACTGGGCAACACTTACCGGGGTGCATTTTGAAAAAAAACTCCCAACACATTGGCAGGTTACTGAAGAGTACGTGATGTTCGGGAGCCGGGGTAATAGCTCTCTGCTAAGCCAGCGGAACGAAGCGACAGGCATTGCTCGCACGCCCTGGGCTACTGGACCTCAGCCTAAGTGAATGCAAGTGACTGCGCCATTTCCATCCAGTCACGGCATATACTGCAGTCTGTCCCAACAGCTGTTTGGTAGAGCTCCGTGGTTATAGTGTCCCATGCAACTATGATGCTTTTTGTATTTTTTTTTTTTTTAATCAGCACCTTGCAGATGGAGTCAGCCTTTGTACTCTCTAAGAGCTTCGAAGTGACAGGTCTTATAAATCTTTGAGCCCTTAACATCAGTGGGAAATCCAAAAAGAGACACTTTAAAAGGACAGAGAATCTTTCTTTTACTTCCTCTTTTTTGAGGAGAAAGGAAGTGAACTTGTTCGAAAGGTAAAAAGCGAAGGTCGACGGTTCAACCTCAGGGTGCAGCCAGCTGGCAAGTTGACAGTAATCCTCAGCTGATGCTCAACTGGTTGAGAGCAGCACGGTGACCCTGGACTGATGCACTGTTACCCCTGTGGTGTAATATCACTTGGCTTTGTGAAAGGTGTAAAGAAACCCTGCTAAAAGCTGTTATGAATTCCCTTTAATGTTAATACGGATTAATGGTGATACCTCCCTAAGATGCTTGTTTTAGTTTCTGTGGCTGTTCTCCTACTTTCATGCAGCACTGACATAAACAATGGCTGTCGATATGCTTAGTATTTAGTGTTTTTAGTATTATACTATTCGCTCTATTTGTCCTTATTTTGCTTATTCTGTGTTAGATGTTGGCACAGTGATTTCTCTTTTTTTTTTCTTTTAATTTGGCACCCAATGTAGGGCTGATCATCTCCAATTCCCATCCCAATTTGGAATGGCCAATTGTCTGCAATCGCAGCCCCACTGCCAATTCAAAATCTACGAAACACTTGCTTACACCAGCTGCTTTTCACACCGCAGACTACAGCTTAGCTCGCACAGAGCGCAGTCGGAGGAAGACCTTTCATATGCTGCTTCCCCATTGATCACCAGGGGGCCACTCGATAGTGAAGAATGTGGATCCCTTACCGACTGAACCCGCCAATACCCTGGGTGATGCATTTGTCAATCGTTGCCCTATGGAGCTACTGGCCACAGTCGGCACTGGCGCGGCTCGCATTTGATCCAAGGCTGTGGGGCTTATCCACGCACCACAGCAGGGTGCCTGAGCCGGATGAGCTATCAAGCAGCCCGATTACATGGTGATTTCATAACCAGGCTTTTAGAGTTCAGTCAAACAGAGGGGTAAAATGAGATGTCAAAGCTAAACTAAGAAACGACCTCTGTAGGGCTGACGTTCCTCGTTGTGGTGGCTCCCGAAGGAAATCATGGTATTTCTCCGGCACATTGTCCAGCCTGGGTGGTTCTAAATAAATATTGAGGAACTCGAGGGAATGATACACCTAAAAGACATATTCATGGACTTGGAACATAAATTATCTTTATTTTGTGATTGTGTTACTCACTGTCCGTCAAATCGTGGAAAGTGGTGTCATATCGTGCTGTGAAAGCCAAACACTCTTTCCTCCCTTTCCCTCTCCAGAGGAATGACAGCCTGCGAGAGGATATCAATTTCAGGCCAGATTCCTGGTATCTTAAGGGAATAGAATGTCCCAGCCTCCATGTATTTTTCACATTCTGAAAGAGAGATTAGCTCCGTCTGCACCTCTTCAATGGGGCAGGGTGCAAACTCGCTCTTCTCCTCTCACCATGTCTGAGTGAGGGTCATTAAGAAAGTGGACCTTCCTCTGCGAGGGGACCAGTCGCTGTCATGTCGAATACAGTTTAATGGCCACAGCTCTTTGTGCCACTAAGCTGCTCTGAGCCAGTCCCTCCCCACACACATTTTCCGCCAAAAGGGAAGATCAGATATGTTTTTTTTCCCCTTCTTTCTTTTTGGTACATGGGCTCCTTTGATGCTCCAGAAAGTGATGGGCTGGAAAACAGAAGGCCACTTCACTCCGCTGTTCTCATAGTCGCTCAGTCTCAAGCGTTGGTCCCAGAGCGAAGGCCACTTCACGCTGTTATTCTCAGAGTCGCTCAAGCTGCAGATCGTTCGCCGAACATAGGTTGTTTTTCATAAATTAATTGGAATTTTTTATTTTTTTTCTTGAGATGGGGAGCTGGTGCCATCTGGCACAGGCCAGGCACTTTATTTGTGTATTTTATCATTTGGTAATGTGTTTTACTTCAACCCTTTGTCTACCATCGATGTGGGAAAAAAGCTCACAGAGATTTTCCCACTGGGCAATTTGCAAGGGAAAGATGCACGGGAGCCCATGAACAATTGAATCCGCATAAAGTCCTGACCCCTAATTTACGTAGGTAATTTATCTGGCAATGGCATAAGGCCGCTGCCTTTTTGGGACCAAGAATTTGTGAAAAATAAAAGGCGAAGAAGCATTAATTCTGCAAGAGACAGCATCTCTCTGATATCCAACCATTTACTTGGTTTAGATATAATACTATCTGTACAATATCTATACTAATAACTTGTATGTAATTGTTGTTGTTGTTGTCCAAAGTAATGCATGTGAATGGAACATATATGCAGCATATGAAATGGGTCCAAAATATCCCACAGAGGACTTGTAGTCAATTTTTTTCTGCCCTGGGCAATATATCATATCCTTCTAAAAAAACACTCTTAACCTCAACCTTATTTTTAAAGTGGGTGATCATTGAAGGCAATGGGCTTTAAGAGCAGGGAAGGAGACAAATTGTGCACATACACATCTATTTATTTTCATTATATGAGCCTTGCCCTGCTCCATTTTAAATTCAAGAGAGAACACAGCATACATTTGTTATTATTATTCTTTGTGAATTTAATTAGGAGGCCCATCTGTTCTGACAATTCTTACTCTTTTCTTTTCCTTTTTATATCAACAACCAGGTTCCGGAGCCATCATCACCACTGACCCTCTCCTGTGCATCTTCCTATTGGTTCTGCACAGGCTCCTCCCCTTCCTGTTCACCCACTGAAAGACTCCGACCAATCATCACCCTGCTATATTTCCACTCAATGTACCAAACGACAAAGGGAATAGTATATACCCATACGGCACACCACCAGGGACGTTGCAAAGAAAAGTTGTTGAAAATGGCCGACAGTCTTCTGACCGGGACTTTAACGGAAGACTCGTCTCTAAGAAGGATGTAAATGGATTGCATAAGCATGAAAAAAATCTAAATAAATAAGGGAGTATATGTGAAAACGAGCTTCACACTTTTGTTATGCACACACAGTCAACAGCCACAAAAAAAGGATGCATCAATCAAGTTTCCAAATACCAGTGTCTGCCCTGCTCTGTGCATGGCTGCCATTAATTTATTTTCTAGTATGTTTTTTTATTTGTCACTATTTTCATTATATATTTTTTTACAGGCACTGTTTAGGTTCTAATTTTTCCTGTGTGAAGAACACTCTTTTTGTTGTTGTATTTTTTTTTGTTTGTTTTTTTTTGTTTTTGCATGAGCTGGTGATTGGTTAGATATCGTTTTTCATTCCAGAGACATGGAAGATGAGGCTCGGTCGTGTTCAATCCTGGAGCAGGGACTATGTGTAGGTCTGTGTGTTCAGCTTCCTGTGTTTCCTTCTCTTTTATTTTAAAACATTTTCTTGATGTATACAAATATGTCCTTCTTCTATATTTTGATTAAATAAGGCACACCTCATCATAGCTGTTGTTAGTCACCCTTAATAATGTTTATTTTTATTAAAGATATGGTGATCAAGGTACGACATTCATTTATAAAAAGTATTGGTATGTTGCCTACACTATGTGAAATAAAAGTTGTTTTTTTTTATAAATATAGGACTCCCAAGTGTTTTACTTAAATGTTATTGTTCTGCTGCTGTATCTTGGGGTGATATGAATGCATAATTAATAATCTTCTCAGGGTATGCGCCAATACTTTTGGTCCTTTTTTATTTCCTGTGCTAGCCCGACTGCAAACAATCCTGTGCAACTTTTGAATATCTGTACAAAAGTTATAAATTGCTTGAAAAACACTGCCTGGAATCTAGATTCAACCATATGCACATCTGAAACCTATTTTTCTGGACTATTGTCTACCATGTGCACTAACAAAATCTCTTCATAGGTACATTTCCATTACAATGTTTCCAGTAAATATGGATCTCTGAACCCATTGGCTTGTACTTGAGCATAAAATGGTCACCATGACAGGTTCTTCCAAATTGCCTTTTTTTTGCTAAGAAATGTGATATCGTGATTTGTGCAAGCTCCTCAGAGCGCATAGCAACAATTTAATCATCTGCATGCAAGAAGGGCTACATTTATTTTAAAGGTACGGGGTCTGGGGTTTGTATTTTCATTAACCTTTTTCATAAGTTCTCTATTTAATTACATGCACAATTCTTATTTCTATATACACTGCCTGGCCGTTGCACCAGTCATGCATAGTGCCCACTGTACAAGCCTCTGGAGGCAGTGTTATGATCCTGGGTTGCTTCAATTGGTCAGGTCTAGGCTCAGCAACGTTATGCAGCAATAAAATGAAGTCAGCTGAGTACCTGAATGTACTGAATGACCAGGTTATCCCATCAATGGGCATATTCCAGGACGACAATGCCAAGATTCATCGGGCTCAATTTGTGAAAGAGTGGTTCAGGGAGCATGAGGAATAATTTTCACACATGAATTGGCCACCAGAGTCCTGACCTTAACCCCATTGAAAGTCTTTGGGATGTGCTGGAGAAGACTTTACGGAGTGGTTCAACTCTCCCGTTGTCAATACAAGAGCTCGGCCAAAAAATGAATGCAGCGCTGGACGGAAATAAATGTTGTGACGTTGCATAAGGTTGTCGAAACAATGCCGCGACGAATGCACGCCGTAATCAAAGCTAAAGGCGGTCCAACGAAATATTAGAGTGTGCAACTTTTTTTTTGGCCAGGCAGTGTAGAAGGTAGCACAGAATTTGTAATCAGCGTTGCATAAATTCAAGCCAGTGGGACCGCTCTGCTGTCATGATGATAAAAATAACCGCCCACCTCCGAAGTTCAAGTTCCAGCTTGATCAGAGTACATGAACATATTGGCCAAGCATGCACAATGATGGCCTGAGCCGAAGCACTCGCAGCCACTTGAAGAGCAAGGCTTTACAGCGTGAGGAACCTTACAGCCTCATTGGGCGTACAAGAGCAGCGATCAAGAGCTGCGGTCAAGCGTTTCCACTAAAACAAGCCCTGGCTGAAAGTGGAAGAAAACATAATGTCCAACTAAAACAGCCACAGTCCTCTCCCTCTGTCCAGTTCATTACTCAAACGTCCATCCCAACAGATGGTTGCGTCAAATAACTCCTCTGGCCTCCTCATGAAGCTTTAGTCAACCTGAATTTGCTAGCGTCTGGTGTACATATATTTGGCCAGTCTCTTCAAGAGCATCTTAGCATCCAGGTATCGTTAGCCAGTGTGTAGTGTCCAACAACAAGTTAAACAACTTAACATATGCAGTGAAATATGCTTTGGACAGATAACATAGAGCTGGACGTGTCCTTCTGAAACATTCAGAAGCAGGAATATGTGGTTCCTTTCGCCATTGACTTTGGCCATTGGGATGTGTCGTATCAAAAAAAGACCAGTGAACTGCACATTTTTTCACCAATACTTCTAGTCAGATATTTTCCATTAGTTCAAATTGCTGGACGCACTGAAAACATATTATATTCTTCCCCCAAGCATCCCAGTGAGTACTTTCCAGCTACCAAATTTCAGATATCGTCCATTTTCCTGAACTTCATATTTATGCCACTGAACATCCCAGTCGTCATCCTTCATATGTTGTGTGTGAATCGTTCTGTTGTGTATTTACAGACTGAAGGAGAGTTGAATCTTTTTCATTTGTATTATGATTGCAAATGTGATGCTGCCAGTCATTACAAACTGCTGGAGACCCTGGAAATTGCCATCCGTCCTATTTCAGCCATTATGTTTTACCTGGCTCTGAGCTTGAATTAATTAATATTCTACAAGGATATCATGCATTTTCCTCTGTTCCATGTTGTCCCAGAATGCTCTAAGTGAGCCAAGTTCCCTGATAAATACTGGAAGCATGTCGTGCGTTGCCATTCTGTCCTCCGACGGCATTCTTCTGACAAATCACACAGGTGTACAATAACACACTCTGCCATTGGAGGAATATTTTAGGAGGCAGAACAACAGCTTGTTTGCATAATGCACCGCTTGGCTCCGTTCGAGGGGGCAGCGATTAATTCTTCACCACGGTTCCTCTGAGGTTGCAAACGGGGTCGCATTAAAACCCGGAAAACGATAAGTGGGGCGAGGGCAGAATAGAATTTTTATTTTTATTTTTTTTAAAGAATTACTACTCCTGAGAGAGATGTCATCAGTTTCTTATGGAAATGCAGGAGCCTGATTTCTCTCACAGGATCTGGCTCGTACGGTCGTAGACACGTGGCTTGAAGCAGCCGAGGGCATAATTACAACCCCTGGACAAGGTTCAGGTCCTTTTTAAATGAACACTTATTATTTTATTTTTTTTATATTTCCCAATGAAAAGAGTGAGAGGAGAGACCGCACAGCACCACCACAATGCTCAGGGAAATCACAGCACAGTGCCGTAGTTTAGCCTATAAGATATACATGTACAGTACATCCTGCTTGCAAGCCAGATGTGGGAAAATACAAAGGTGACGAAATACAATGAGTATTCATATTAGAGAGTATTAATAATGTTATTCCCCATGTTGCATAAGCATATGCTATTTAAATTTTTCACTATCGCACAACAGTGTTATTTTACACACCAGCAATGAAATAAGTTCAATACATACAAGTAACATTCTGGAAACATTCTGTTCACCATGGCATAATATGGAAAGTTGATCTCGGACCAGGTACTTTGGGAACCATTTTGTATACAGTATGTGGTAATAACACTCGTAACCTAGGTAACATTTGCGTGAGTCTCTCTTTGTTTCCTGCCTTAGCGCTAACAGTGTAGAGACTGGAGCCTGTACGCTGCCTGCAGGTTTTGTGTCGCCATATCCGCCTGAGTCTGGCTGAAATGCCGAATGGACTCAGTGCGCAGTCGTACGTGGCCCATGCAGGGCGGTGACCCGCGTGAGCAGGGCGGTCGGCCTCCCGCGCAGTGACCGCACGGTCCGGGCTAACCGCGGCGGTGTTGGTCTGCACTCTGGTGTATCGACGAGGGACATTGCGATGATTCAAACGGGAAATCCAAATTCGGAAAAATAAATAAATAAATACACGGGATAAAATTGTTTTTAAAAAATGTATGTCAAAGTAGTTAGAGTCTCATAAGGAGCAATATCCAGAGCATCCTTTAAGAGGATAAGGAGATTAAAGGATGAATCGGGTTTATTAGATTCTACTTTGCTTGACATGGCCTCCCAGGGAGGCTGCACTATTCATAGTACATGCAGCCCATCAGCAGACTCTCATGTCACACGAAGTAAGAAGTTAAAATGCAATTATGAATTATCCGCACGCATCCGGTGTGGACGTCTCATTTAAAACAGGGGTTCTCAATCCTGGTCCTGGGGGACCCCTGTGTATGCTGGCTTTCGTTGCAACCGCAGTTGCAATCCCAGAATTTTAACAAGCTGTTAATTTTTCTTAATTAGGTGCTTGTCATGTTTGGAGGAATTATTCACCCTCTTAAGCCACATTATATCAGAAATAGCTATGGATGCCATGTAGAATAAACACCCCATGTTCACATTGTGCTATATTATTTAAAAAAGATAAGAAAATTATTTAACAGATCCATTTAAAGACTGATTTGAATCAATAGGCTCCTAATTGGTGAAAGTGTGGACACATGGCCACTAAAATTAACCATTTCGTAGATAATGAAGAATTCAAACACAAAGCAAATGATAACGAGCCAAACCTGCATTGTCTTAAGCTTAAAGAAAAAATTGAGTTAAACACATGTGTTCAACAACCTAATTAGGAGCCTATTGATTCACTTCACTCTTTCATTTGAGTGAAAATACATTATTTTGTAACCTTTTCTTATGTAATTGTTGCAATATAGCACAATAAGCACAATGTGAACATGGGGAGTTTGTTCTACATGGCATGCATAGCTATTTCTGACATAATGTGTCTTAAGTGGGCGAATAATTCCTCCAAACATGAAAAGCACCTAATTAAGAAAAATTAACAGCTTCTTAAAATTCTGGGATTGCAACTGCGGTTGCAACGAAAACCAGCATACACAGGGGTCCCCCAGGACCAGGATTGAGAACCCCTGATTTAAAAGACCTATTTTAGATCGCTAAATGCAGAAGGTGATATTTTTTAAAACAATTATTTTATTCACAATTTTCTTTGTTGAAAGAGCAGAACACAAAGACAGGAGGACGTTTCAAAATGTATGACGTTGGATTCAGGGCGTCCAATAACAATGACCCCCGTGACAGTACACCTAGGATTTTTCTCCCTTTAAAAAAAAAAATCTGACACTGAACTCGAGCATTACGAAAACAAACGTGGAGCGGAAACCGGACAGATTGCGGATTGTGTTGATAATGGACCTGTGCTTGCATCTGCCACTCAATCCCTCATCTGAATGTTCATTGTGAAAGAAGATAATCTCCGTGATGTATAGGCTAAACGGTGTCAAATTAAAAGCGGACAAATAAACATCTTGGTGTGCGGACAGGAATATTAAGCAGCCGTTCGTCTGATCCGTCATTTGTCCGCCTCCAAAGGGTATTCATTAAAAGCAGAACTGCCCACACGGTGGGGGACTCGGGGGGTGACACCAGAGGCCTGACGGTAGTCGTCACACCAAAGGGTACGGCGGCCGCCGTGGCCGACCGTGACTCGCAGCCGTGCGACCTTTGACCTCCCCCCGCTGTCATTGTCGGGGCTGATAATGCCGTTTCCAATCTGGCCCTTTCAGATAAAGCGGGAAAGCAAACAAGCGTCATCAGCGGCCGCCGCGGCTGGGGGACGGGATGTAAACACGGCAATCTCTCCGTCCAGTCGCCCGCGGCGACGTCCTTGACTGCAGATGATTGGAGCCAGCAGCGCCCCCCACCCCCCCCACCCCCCCCCCCCCGGTGAAATTTACACAGGGGTATCTCTGCGAACCACGAACGGCCGGCACGCGGCCAGATTCCGGCGGCATTTAAAACGCGTCCCCCTCCCGTCCGTCAGCGTCAGAACCCGCAGAGCAGAGGAACGGAGACGCGGGCGGCGGCCGTCCCGCATTCCTTTGAGCGACGGCAGGCGGGCCGACCCCGGGAGGATACCGCAACCGCAACAGGGCCCGACGGAGAGTCGTCTGTCAGAACCAAGCGGGCGATGCCAAAACCGGCGCCACTGCGGCGTCTGGCCGTATCGCTCGAAGAGCGAGTCTGACACAAACGACAGGAACCCGTCGTAAATCCCAGCAAGCCCGCTGCCGCTATCCGAAGGAGGGCGGAAGCAGCAATGAAGAACATGTTCGAGGCTTTTTACTTTAAACTGGATTTAGATTCAGCTTTGAGTTTGAGGCCTACCTGCAAAACAGAATAATTGAATCAGAAGTGCATCCTCTCTTGAAAGTATTTTGCACATTTAAGCGAACCGCAGCATTCAAAAACACGAGACACAGAGGCCTCGCGTTTCGGCCCCTCGGGCAACAGACGAAGAGAACATTCAGACAAAGCCACCGTTTAAAGAGGCGCGCAAAGAAATATTTCGAAAGCTTGCTTAGTGTGTTGCCACCAACCTTAAAGTCTATGTTCAGCATTTCAGGCAACAGGATATGTCTTCTTATATTTATAAACATAACAAAAATAGGATTATCACTTCTTTGTTAATGTCCCCATTTAATGTTTTCAGCACCTCCTTCCTCTCCATATTTATGTGCATAAGTGTCACCAATCAATGCAGGCCATAATGCATTCTTATTAATTTCCCGGAGCAAGCCAAAGGGAAACTCTTTCAAGCTCAGCCGATCATTACGCATTGCACTGAGCCGCTGGAGATTATAGGCCTCCTTCTTGGAAGAGACAGGGGCTTAAGAGTACCGCATCATTTGTAGGTCATTTTCGTGGAAGGCTGTTGGGAATTTCCATTTATGATCATTGGAGTTCTGGCCTTTGTCGCTCTCTCCTTTCATTCCCTCTCTTTCATGTTGTTTTCCTTAATGGCTTTCACACATCGCTGCCATAATATGGGCAATGTCACATGTGAGTGGCATGAATATCACAGGTTTGGACATGTTTCCTGTTCTAAGGTTTTGTAAATTATTACTAAAAATATAATCTCTCTCTCTCTCTCTCTCTCTCTCTCTCTATTTCAATTTCAAGATGCTTTATTGGCATGACATGCACTGTGTTGCCAAAGCAAATGTTAACAACAACAACAACAACAACAATAATAATAATAATAATAATAACAATAGCAATAATCAATAAATAAAAATGAACTCAACAACCTGCTAAACACACACACATACACGCATACACATAGTGTTATATGTATGACGTAAGATATATAATAACTTTTAGCTGCAGGTGTTGTCAGTTATTGTGTTCCTCTCTCTCTCTATCTCTATCTCTCTCTCTTTTTTTCTCTCTCCACACAAACACAAACACACAGACACACATACACACACACACACACACACACACACACCATAGGAGAATACTCACCTATAAGTTGGGGTCAATAATCACGTACATTCAGCGTCAGTCACTGAATGGAATTTAAACATCACATTAAACCACAGTACTAAGCTACTTAAAAAAAACGAGCAAAGCTTTCATTCACACAAGATGCAGCCCAGCAAAATGTCACTCCTGTGGAAAGATTACATTTCTCTAGTCAACATGCCTATCAAAACACGACAATATATATACGTCATAATTCTCTTCCTATGCCACAAAAATGGCAAAGGTATTTATTTAATCTGATACAACACTTGCAACGGATTATGTTGCTTTCACTCTCTCTTTCTTTTGAACACTTGCATTTACTGTTATAAATAAAATATCTGTTTATATGTTACCTCTTTGTTCCCAGTCTCTCTGTAGCATTGCCATCCAGCCAGTATAGAGTACTGAAGTGACTGCGTCACGCTGGTTTCGGAAGTAAATTCCCCATTAATTTAGAGCATAGACTTTAACTAAAGCTTACTTTTAAACCATTTCTACTGGTTATATCTTACCGTCAATTTCCCGGATTGTTCAATATAACGCCCGTTCGCAAACTATGTCATTTTTCTGGACCAGCTTCAAGTATATTTTACGTTTCAGTATTTTCTTGTGATTATATCAGCGCAGGAACTGTTTAAAAACTCGATGTCCCATAATTCCCTATGAATGTGCAGCCTTGTCTTCCGACGTTGTCATATAACGTTAGCCAGCAGTAGCACACAGCTCCGTTTTTAAACACTTTTTTTCTAACGTTAGCTAGCTAGCTTGAAAGACTAAAAGCTAGAATTGCTTTATGTGGTTAACCGTAGCGCAGTTTCTGACCTTGTCGGGCGGGCTTCTCTACTTAGCAAGCTAACGTTAGCTCATCTTCAGCTGCAGCACTCCCATCTGCCCAAGAGTGTCCAGACAGACGAGATGATGATATCTTATTGGTCAAGAACCACCCGTGCGTTGCAGTACTGGATATGCAGTCCGTTAAAGTGGACTACAAGTCGAACTACAATGATTAATGCATTACTTTCAAAAATACAAATTGGAACATGCGATATATGGTCTATATCCTTGTACGACACAGGCTAATCCAGGAACGTTTCGGCTCATTCTATAAATCAGATTTCAAGAAATAGTCGATAGTCTCCGAAGCACATTCTATTCTTCCATAGGGAATTTACTTCCGAAACCAGACTCCGCCCACGACTGACGTACTCACTTGAGTACTCTATAGAGGCCCCAGCATTCAACACCTCATTAATTCCCTATTTTTATTCGCGCTCTGGTGAACATTCTGTTGTTTTCCTATCGTGAGGAACCGCAGACAAACCACTCGCCTGGAGTAACCTCCGCTTGGCTATTCTATGGAAGCGTGGGTTGAAAGTTCGTTAATTGGCATCGCCGCCGGCACTTTCCAATATGCGCTCATCTTTTTAAAAAGCCTTTTTTCCAGCGGGTCGGCCGCAGCCTCGCGTTTTGCGCTTTTCGCATTTAAGAAACGGGAGCGCCGAGGCCCCACGCACGCATTAGAAGGAAAAATAAAATGATCCCGATCTTCATTCGATTTGGGAAAATGGGCTACCGGCGCCGCCATTTCCACCGGTAAGTACATCCCCCCTGACAAAGCGTTCGGAATCAAGTGGTGCCGTCTCAGGAAGAGCTTTTCTCAGCTAATCAGACAAATTTGTTTTGCGGAGAGCGCGCCGCGAAGGAGCTACTAATGAAAAGGGCCCTCGAGCCAACGCTGGAATTCACCGCGGCCCGACTGCTCTCTGTCGAGCCGCCTTAGGAGCAAGATGAACATTCCTAAACCTACCCTCCATTTACGGGGCGGAGCGTATCCCTCTTGAAGAGGGTTAGTAGATATTTTAGCAAATCCCGGATGAACATTTGAAAGGTTGAGATTAAAGTGGCAAAATATATAAGTGCATGACTGTAACTCCAGACAAATCCAGTCATGTAATGCTAAAACCATGGGATGCATTCGGTCTAAGGCCACTTACACCATTTCACACTCACTCTCACACACACGCACACGCACACATTAAAGAAACATGTATGCACACAAATACACATACAGAAATCACACACCAAAACGAAAGCACACAATACACTTATATAATGCACATGCATAACTCACGCACTGAATGCAAGCACATGTGAATATTATATTCACATACACACATATACACAAACAGCTAACATAACAACTGCCAGCTACTGAGCAGTGCTATCACATTAAAATGGACATATGATAACTTTATTAGATTGATATTTCCTTAGCTGGCCATTTACAGTTAAAAAAAAGCCTATATCCTGCTGTTAAAATGACTGATTTATTTATAATTTGAGACTATTCATCCTCTATGAGCCTCAGTTGGACCTTGAAACGGAATTTTAATGGGACATTTTGTATTCCTTTTTAACACTGAGAACAGAATATTTTCAGAAAATGAGATGCCTTGTGTCACATTTAATGGTCAGATAACTTAATCTCCCAGTCATTTGTTGCCGTTCCTCTAAACCTCTTGGCATTGTTTTGTTTTTTGTTTTTTTTATTTTGGTCATATAGACTACAGTAGGCTACACAATGTGTAGCTAACATTTTGTTTGCTTCAGGGGATTTAGAAAATCAAGCAGGCAACTGCAGCATGCAAATTCAGCAGGCCAGAGGAAACCATATGTGCAGGGGGTAAAAAATCTGAGTGGTTTTTGTGGAGTGAAATTTAAAATAAATCGAACCAGTGTTGGAATAGGTCTACACAGTTTCCCTGCTCAAGGTTGTTTAGAGGGCACAAACGTTTTTTTGTTCTTGTTCGATAAGTTGAACTGTAATTGTATCCAAGAGTAACGACTTACAACAAGGGAGATGAACAAATGTTAATATCAATTCTCATTTATCAAACTTTCCCTCAAGACAGTTGTGGAACAGGCAACACAGTTAATCTGCGACACGTCAATAAACCCACTGCCTGATTAGGGAGGGTGTTTAAATTACAAATAACAGGAAATACAATCAATTTAGGGGAAGTAAATAAATTACATTAACTAAAAATAAGACATAATAGTGATACATTGAATCAGGGAGCAGCAGGGGTCTTTACCTTAACTCAACCAGACTGCATTCAGAGGCAGAGTTCACAGCCAAGAGTAAGAGAACCAGAAAATAAGATATTAAGAGTCTTTTGATATTGTTGGGTCACATACATCAGGAATTCATGGTATGCAAAGGATATGCGACCAAATATAAAAAATGATTACTTTATTCTACATTATGTTAAACTGTCCAACAGTTTCTGATGCCCAAAAATCGGGGGGGGGGACTATGTACAAAAGGTTCTATAATTTCTAA
>CM056385.1:27287379-27292379 GCA_029718625.1 Synaphobranchus kaupii | reverse complement strand
CTCTCGTTACTCACATTCCTCACTGCTGTGCTTCGGCAATCACTCCTGATTTAACATCACACCTGTTTCTCGTTTTCTCCTTCACTTCCTGCACCATTTAAACCCCTGGCTGGCTGCTATTCAGCGCCAGTTCGTTGACTAACCTACCGTGTTTGTTTCGTATCCCGTTTCTGGTCCAGTGTTTGTGAGCCTGCTGGTTCATACCTGTTCGCCTGGTTTCCTGACTGGTAGCTATCTCTGCTAATCTTTCGCTGCTGCATGCATTTACCTGTTTCCCTTCAAAACCTCCAGACGCCGCAGTTCCAGTCTTCCCGCAGCTGTGTTTGTCCTCCCCGTGTTACGTACCTCCCGTACTCGTGTTGCGGTACCAGGACCTCTGCATGCCAGCCGGCTTACGCCAGTATTGCCCGAGCTACGCCGCACCTTCCAACTCGGCGGTGCATTCACCAGCTACAGTCCTGTCACAACACCCTGCCTTTAACCTCTGCTTTCTGCCCGGTTACTCAAGCTACCCGGTCCAGTTTCCAGTCCTGTTCCAGCCCAGTTCCGATCCAGTTTCCAGTCCAGCTCCAGTCCAGTTTCCAGTCCAGTTCCAGTCCAGTTCCGGTGTTTCAGACACCTCCGTTCAAGTCCAGTTCCGGCTTGGAACAAGTTCCGTGCCGTCCCCTGTGTTCCTGAGTGGACCTTCTGGTCCAGCTTCCAGTCCAGTTCCAGTCCAGTTCCGGTGTTTTAGACACCTCCGTTCAAGTCCAGTTCCGGCTTGGAACAAGTTCCGTGCCGTTCCCGTTTCCTGAGTGGACCTCCCGGTCCAGTTTCCAGTCCAGTTCCCAGTCCAGTTCCAGTCCAGTTCCGGTGTTTTATACACCTCCGTTCAAGTCCAGTTCCGGCTTGGAACAAGTTCCGTGCCGTTCCCGTTTCCTGAGTGGACCTTCCGGTCCAGTTTCCAGTCCAGTTCCGATCCAGTTTCCAGTCCAGTTCCAGTCCAGTTCCAGTCCAGTTCCGGTGTTTTAGACACCTCCGTTCAAGTCCAGTTCCGGCTTGGAACAGTTCCGTGTTTCTTCAAGTCCAGCTCCGGCTTGGAGCAGTCCTCAGTTGGACGCTATCCTGTGTTAACTAACTAACCTGTTTTGCTCCCGTGTACAGCTTTGGGACCACCCCAACGCTTAATAAAGTTCCACTTTCTGTAATCTGTCTCCTGGTCGTTGCACTTGGGTTCGTCCCGTATCAGGATCGTAACAGAACGAACTGGCCCACAATATGGACCCAGCCGATCTGGAACAGATTCGCCACGCCTTCTCCTGCCAAACTGCGATCAGCGACCAACAGGGTCGCCGTTTGGATGATGTGCTGGAAGTAGTTAGGGGCATCACGGAGCAAGTATCCCAACTTTCGCTCCACCAACCGCTACTACGGATTCCAGCCAACCCTACTCCTTCCTCTCCCGAACCCCATCCGGAGGCACCGGCTCCCACTTCCAGCCGTGAGCCCCGTGTACAACACCCCGAGTTATATCGCGGGGGGTTGGGGAGATGTCGTGAATTTCTACTTAAATGTGACATAGTGTTTCGGATGCAGCCCTCCTCCTTCGCCTCTGACTCCAGCAAGATCGCGTTCATTATGAGCAGCCTGGGAGGGAGCGCCCTGGAGTGGGCTACATCCATCTGGGACAGCCAGGCTCCGTTATGCAGCAACTTCGCAGCCTTTACGGCAGAGATGCGACGTGTGTTTGAACACCCGACCTGTGGACGTGACGCTACCCAGCGTCTGCTTCAAGTTCGCCAAGGCAACCGCAGTGTCGCAGAAATGGCCATTCAGTTTCGTACCCTCGCCGCGGAGTCAGGATGGAATGACGCCTCCCTCCAGGGGGCTTTCCGCCAAGCTCTCAGCGAGGAACTCAAGGACCAGCTTGCCACTCGGGAGGAATCCAACTCCCTTAATAGCCTCATCAGCCTCGCTATAGCCATCGATAATCGTCTCCGCATCCGGGCCCGGGAGCGGGGAGGAAGTTCCGGGCGTCATTCGCCCTCCGTCGTCTCTAATGTTCATTCACACTCCATCACTGGATCTCGGGCGCCTTCGGGCGGGTCCGAGGAAGAGCCCATGCAACTGGGCAGAGTTGCGGTCAATCCCGAGGAGCGTCAGCGCCGTCAGCGCACCAGATCCTGTTTCTATTGCGGCAAGCCTGGCCATCAGATCGCCTCCTGTCCCATTCGCCCAAAAGAAGGGGCTCGCCAGTAAGACTGGGCGTACTGACGAGCCCCATCGTCCCCAACCATGCTGCCCAGGACCGCCTCATGTTCAAGGCTACTCTCCTTTGGAGGGACAAGACCCTATCTTCTTCGGCCCTAATTGACTCCGGAGCTGACGCCAGCTTCATGGATATCACCTTCGCCAGGAGGGCCGGCATTCCCACGGAACGTCTCACTTCACCCATTTCAGCTCTAGCTCTGGACGGTAGGAGTTTGGGGGTAGTTACCCACTCCACCGTTCCTATCCAATTAATTCTATCTGGCAATCATCGGGAGTCCATTCAGCTATTACTGATTAACTCCCAACAATCTGCTCTGGTTTTAGGTCAGACCTGGCTTCGCCTCCACAATCCCCATATTGACTGGAAAGCCGGTCGCATCCTGGCGTGGAGTGCCCACTGTCTAGCCAGCTGTCTCCGTTCTGCACTACCCCCTCCGGGGCCCAGTAAACCCTGTTCCATGCAACCTATACCGGATTTAACGGATGTTCCCAGCGAGTATCACGACCTCGCGCAAGTATTTTCTAAATCACGTGCTCTGTCCTTACCTCCTCACAGGCCGTATGACTGCGCCATTGACCTACTGGCTGGAGCTAAACTGCCATCGGGACGCCTCTACAGTCTGTCTGGACCGGAGAAACTAGCCATGGAGGAATACATCCACGACTCCCTCGCTTCGGGTATTATCCGTCCCTCTTCATCCCCAGTCGGTGCAGGGTTCTTCTTCGTTGGGAAGAAGGATGGCTCCCTGCGACCCTGCATCGACTACCGGGGCCTCAACCAGGTCACCATCCGTAACAAATACCCTCTTCCCCTCATTAACACCGCCTTTGAAGCCCTCTCTCCAGCTGTGACGTTCACCAAGCTCGACCTCCGGAATGCGTATCACTTGGTGCGTATCCGTGAGGGGGACGAGTGGAAGACTGCTTTTAATACCCCGTTGGGCCACTACGAATACCTGGTGGTCCCTTTCGGCCTTACTAACGCCCCAGCAGTCTTCCAGAGCATGGTGAACGACGTCCTGCGGGACCTCCTAGGGAGGAGCGTTTTTGTTTATATCGATGATATTTCAATTTTTTCTCAATCCCCGCAGGAGCATGTCCGTCACGTTCGAGAGGTTCTCCAGCGGCTGTTGGAGAATCAGCTGTTTGTTAAGGCTGAGAAATGTTCCTTCCACGCTTCCACGGTCCCGTTCCTCGGCTTCATTATCGAGGAGGGCAGTATCCGGGCGGACCCTGTGAAAATCAAGGCGGTGACAGAATGGCCCCAACCCACCTCCCGCAAGCACCTTCAACAGTTCCTGGGGTTTGCAAATTTCTACCGCCGCTTTATTCGCAATTACAGTTCCATTGCTGCTCCCCTGACTAAACTCACTTCCGTTGCCCTGCCTTACTGTTGGAATTCCGATGCCCAGCGAGCTTTTGAGCTACTCAAGGCTCGGTTTTCCTCAGCACCTATCCTCCTTCACCCTGACACTTCTCGGCAGTTTGTCGTTGAGGTGGATGCCTCCGACACCGGCGTGGGGGCCATTCTGTCTCAACGGTCCGCCTCTGATAGCAAGCTCCATCCCTGCGCATTCTTCTCCCGGAGGCTGTCCTCCGCCGAGAGGAACTACGATGTCGGGGATCGGGAACTGCTGGCGATAAAACTGGCTCTTGAGGAGTGGCGCCACTGGCTGGAGGGGGCAGGTACCCCTTTTCTTGTTTTTACCGACCATCAAAACCTCATTTATTTAAGATCTGCCAAGAGGCTCAATTCTCGTCAGGCTAGATGGTCGTTATTTTTTGCACGCTTTAATTTCTCTGTTTCTTTCCGCCCTGGTTCCCGTAATATTAAAGCAGATGCCCTGTCCCGCATTTTTTCCCCTCCCTCCAGTCCTGCTGATCCGGAGCCCATTTTGCCGGCCTCCTGTGTGGTGGCTGCGGTCTCCTGGGAGATTGAGGGCATTGTGAAGGCCGCCCAGACTTCCCAACCGGACCCCCGCAATAACCCTAACTCCTGTCTTTTTGTCCCCGATTCCGTCCGCTCCCAGGTCCTCGAATGGGTTCACGCCTCGTGCCTGGCATGTCACCCAGGTGTCGCCAGAACTATCGCCCTCGTCAGGAGGAGTTTCTGGTGGCCTACCCTTAAAGGGGATACCCGTGCCTTCGTCCTGGCCTGCTCGGTGTGCGCCAGGAGCAAGGCTTCCCACCAGCCTCCCTCCGGTCTTCTCCTTTCCCTCCCCGTCCCTGGCCGTCCTTGGAGTCACATTGGTGTGGACTTCGTAACCGGTCTGCCGTTGTCAGAAGGTAACACCGTCATTCTGACAATAGTGGACCGGTTCTCCAAGGCGGTTCACTTTGTTCCCCTCCCCAAGCTCCCGTCCGCCCTTGAAACCGCTGAGCTCTTGGTGCTACACGTGGTCAGGCTGCACGGGATCCCCTCTGACATCGTGTCAGACCGTGGGCCCCAGTTCTCCTCCCGAGTTTGGAGGGCGTTCTGTGCAGCCCTGGGTGCCTCTCCTAGTCTTTCCTCGGGTTTCCATCCCCAGTCTAATGGTCAGGCAGAGAGGGCGAACCAGGACCTGGGGGCCGCCCTGCGGTGCGTTACAGTGCGCAATCCTGCCTCTTGGAGCCGTTTTCTCCCCTGGGTCGAGTACGCACATAACTCCCTTAAGAGTGCCTCTACTGGCCTATCCCCGTTTGAGTGTGCTTTAGGCTATCAACCCCCTCTTCTGTCGACCCAGGAGGCCGAGATAGCTGTCCCCTCTGTT
>CM056385.1:27212693-27286879 GCA_029718625.1 Synaphobranchus kaupii | reverse complement strand
GGTGTGAGCATCACTCTGAGGATGTAACAGCGTGAGCGATGGCCTGTGGGGCTGTGAGCATCACTCTGAGGGTGTAACAGTGTGAGCGATGGCCTGTGGGGGTGGGAGCATCACTCTGAGGGTGTAACAGTGTGAGTGATGGCCTGTGGGGTGGGAGCATCACTCTGAGGGTGTAACAGTGTGAGCGATGGCCTGTGGGGGTGGGAGCATCACTCTGAGGGTGTAACAGTGTGAGCGATGGCCTGTGGGGGTGGGAGCATTACTGAGGGTGTAACAGCGTGAGCCGATCCAGGTCTTTACCCAAAGTCATTTTCGTGGGGGTATGGAAATGCGCTTCTACTAAAAGCTTGAATAGCTCAAACTGCGTTGGGCTGAGTGGTGTTCTTATCTTTAATTTGGGAAGGGGGTGGGGGGTATTGAGCCCTATCATGGGGGGATACACTCCAGAGGAATTGGGACTGATCAGGTTGGAGCTGGTTTGGTGCAGGCGAGAGGCACCCGTAGGATCACAGGGTGGGGCTGAGCAGGATTTGGAGCTACCCCTTCCACGTTGTGTCCAGGCAACCTTGGCCTTAATGCACGGGTGCACAATTCCGTCCCTACACAGGCCCGTCGGCTATTTATTTCCCCCAACCAACTGGTTTAGTCCAACCACAGGCCACAGGAAAACATTTTTCACCAGGGATGCATATCATGCATTCTGCAGCTGTAGCTCATGACTTTATTAAAAATGTCACAACAAATACTTGATAGGGCTAATCAAATAAAGGCTGGAGTTGGCATGAAGTCCCAAAAACAGATTGTTGTGCACCCCTGCCTTAAAGGACACCTTCACAGTAAAAAAATAAAAATAAATAATAATTTCATTATCCCAATTTTATTAGTTGTTCTTTACCTTAAAGGACAAGTTCACTATTTTGGACCTTGGACCCTATTTGCGGTCTGTCTTCCATGAACCTGACATATTGAGTCCATATTTTCGCTGATCGGTCCAGTATTGAGCTTGCTACAGATTTCCTGTAGGCTCTCACTGGGCTACAATAGAAGTCAACGGGGCAATTCTAAATGTTATGGAAAAACAACGATAAATGTGCTTTTATAGCTCAGTGTGTATTCTTACGGTCTCAGTATGCTCTCCTGTGAAATGTAGGCTATCACAAACGCAAACCGAACGTTGAAACAACAGTTCCATTTGAAACAGAACTATTTCTCCGACCGCACTACCTCGCACTGTAAACTTCCGCAGTCTAGCTACGTTGTAGAGAGGCCGCTTGAAAAGCAGTTGATCACAAATCCTGACCTCCCGTTGGAGTTTACTAGCTAGTAGCCTACAGCAGAACTATTTGTAACGCAGTGTTTGTAATCATCATTTGTAATAATTTACATTACCTGCGCAACTTCAGCCTCTCTCTCTTCTCTTGCTTTCTTATCATCCATCTCTTGTAGTTCCGTGTCCGTGTATTCTGGCTCAAATCTGTAGCCAGTAACGTCAAAGTCAAAATCGAATTCTTCGTCTTCGTAATCATTATAGTAATCCATCATCCAAGTTTTTTGTGCAAATTGTAGCCTACGTTGCTGCAGGTAAACAAACGCAGACTGCTCACCTAGATAGTTTCGTAAACGGCCGGCACACCTTCCCGCTCCCCCACCCCCGACACATAGTACTCCGCGGGAGCAGCGAAAACAAGCAACAGAGAAATGCTTACGTCCAAGCCATGCCAAGCACGTAAAAATGTTCGGATTGAGATAAATTTCACAGGAGAGCATACTGAGACCGGTAACAATACACCCTGAGCTTCCCGTCTCATTTATCGTACATGAAAGCACATTTATCGTTGTTTTTCCATAACATTTAGAATTGCCCCGTTGACTTCTATTGTAGCCCAGTGAGAGCCTACAGGAAATCTGTAGCGAGCTCAATACTGGACCGATCAGCGAAAATATGGACTCAATGTGTCAGGTTCATGGAAGGCAGACCGCAAATAGGGTCCAAGGTCCAAAATAGCGAACTTATCCTTTAAATGCAGCAGGTGTGTCATTTTTTAATTTCTGACAGCACGAGCTAACTTGTGTCTGATTTGTTGTTTCTTAACCTGATTCAGGCTGTGTAACCACCATTCAAGACCCAGAATGCATTGCTCCTCCTCTCCTCTGTGCAGGTTCTGTTTGCAAATCGTATTGTTACTTGCTCTTTAAAAATAATAAGGTCTTGATCATTGTAACGCATTAATGCAGACCCCAAATGCTATGCTATGCTATGATGCGAGGACCTTGGATTTGTTATTTTTTGGTAGATTTGAATTGTGGTAATGGACAGAAGGGGTCTGACCAGCTTTGCACTGCATTCTGGGGATTGGAGTTTATTTTTAAATGTCAAAATTTCAATAAAATGTAAGTGGATTAAATGGTTCAGGACAGGCACATGCATACGTTTTGAAGGCTCATTTGTAGATGATGGTGGGGGAAAAACTACATCGCTACAGGAAGTTTTAGAAATTGGTAACTTACCAGTTTGATGACTTTACTGTGGAAACAGATCTAGCCACTCTTGAGATTCGGTACTTGCTTTTTCATATGCATGCTGATCTGTGTGGTAATGAACAATCCCTTAATATACACAGACACGCAGTGATGGGGAGTGGGGTAGGGGGTATTTAGGGCAGTTTGGACAAGCTCTGCAAAGTGAGGGAGGGGCAGCGGTATCGAGCCCTGCGGCCCTATTGGTGGAAACAAGGGTGGGACAAAGTGGCTAAAGAAATCTGCAATATTTAGTGTTCTTGTCTTAACTGTCACTCTTTTAAAAAAAAAAAAAAAGAATCATTCGTATGATATTATTATTGTGGTTTTACTATTGTGATTTTTTTGTTATTCTTTTTTTTCTTTCTTTTTTTTGCTCATGTAGAAAGCTTGTACAGATACTGAACTTAACCGCTGTTACGTTAATCAGTCATACAGGTGTGGTCCTGAAAGCCATTGTTCTCCCCTGAGTGTGTGTGAGTCAAACGGGAGAACTGTCGCCAGTCATACCGCTGCTGTCCTCTCCTGGGCCCTGCAGCCTTACTAGAGGAGGAAATATTCCACTTCAGGGCTTTGTGACTCTTATTTTGAAGGAAGTAGAGTGAGGCATCCTTAGCACTCTGCCCTGCCCAAAGAGTGGGTGGAGCTAGTATGTTTTTTCAGTGACTCGCTTGATCTAAACCAATCACCATTGTTATGCGTTGGAGAGCAAACTTTGACTGATTCTGACAAGTCGGTGATGCTAACAGTATGGTAGCTCCTCCCATTAAGAGGCATGGTGAAACCTCACTCCTCCCATCCCTACGGTTTTCTAAGTTTTAATGAGTTTCAGATTGGCAGGGCATCCTTAAAATGAAGCAGGATCCCTCTCGGAATACTGTGGTCATGTCTGCTTTATCATGTTTCTAGAAGCAAACCATTGCTATAAAAAATAAAATTCTTAAGTCTCATATTTTTCTACTCCCCCTTGTTGCATCAGGAGTCAGTGTTTAGCCTCTTTCATGCGGGGCTAAGAAAGGTGTTCTGAGTTTTGAGTTAAAGCAGAGCAGTTGTGTTCTCCCAAAGGTGGATCCCATCATTGAAAACCACACAGCTCTCACAAATGCTCTACAAGCCAAGTAAAATGTCAACGGTCAACTGGATAAACTTGCTATTTGATCAATCTGTCAGCAAGAAATGTTAGCACTCATACTTTTAAGTACACCCAAAACAAATTGCTATAAATGTTCCAGTATCCATTGAACTTTACAAATTTAATGGCTTCAAAACATGGTGGCAAAAGTTTGTGTACAGCAGGTTTGAAAAACTCTCCTGACCTGGATTTTTTTGATAAAAGATTGTACCCATAGTGCTTCAGCTAAAATGATCAGGGGTTTGAGAGTTTTCTGAGAAGTTCAGTTTTATTTTAGTCAGCCTTTACAAAGAACAGTGGGTTCCTGAATTAAACCCATTCTCACAAGGCCTGAGGGGTTCAATTCGCATTGTAGTCAAAAGAGAATTTTAATCATTGCGGTCCCTAATTCCAAGCAGCCCCTTTATTTTTGGTGTGAAGACCAGTGAAGGGTTTTGGGACGAGGGAATTAACTGCTGTTCACTAAAAAAGTGGTTTAAACTGAATAACATACTGTATATGGAGGGAGCGTTGGGGGTGGGTCATTATATCTCGCTGTGTATTTTGGGCGATGGTTTTCCATAAAATCTCAGCCCTTGTGTTTAATACTCAATGTATGACCCTGATTTATAAATAAACAGTAAATCCTATTGGGAAGGGAGTAACCTAAAGACTGACTGATTTCTTTTATATCCAAATTCACTTTGTTTTACTGTGGAAAATATTGAATGAGTACGATTCCTGTTAGAATTCATCTAATGGCTGCTCTGTGTGGCTCTTTCAAACTTGTGCACCGGCTTCAGGCAGTCTGAAAATCAAAACTCGTCTCAAGATAAATCGGTATAATTAGTAAAATTCTTGTGGCTGGGTTTTAGTTATTTTTTAATTATGATTAATTTCTATTAAAATTGTCTAATTAGAAAATGGCTATTAATGACAGCCAAGAAAAGGTTTTTGAGATCTCAAGAGGAATGGAGAGCTTCAGATGTGTCCTCGTCTAGCATTTCAGCCAATCAGAGAGCTGGATGTTGAACAGCCAATCAGGGAACTGATCATAAGGTCCATAAATAATTTTGGTGGGGCCTGGTTGCATTGTGATCACTTCCTTGATGGCAGCAGGTTCTGCTGTTTTCACACGGAGAAGTTATTTTTCATTGACGCTTCTATATAATCACTGATTATATCGTGTGACCTTAATCGTGGGTGTTGTGTGGGTCACCTGCCATTTCCCTGTCAGATTCCTCATTGGCTGTGAAGTGTGTAAACAGCCTTTCACAAGCGCTATGGAAACGCGTGTACTACTCCATATTTAACTGATGTTACTTAAAGCTAGAGTATGCAGTTTTCCCCCACATTTGTCACAACATCCCTTGGCCCTGCCCACAGAGAAAAAGACACACCACCACCACACAGACCTCGTTGTGAACGAAGTCTGCTAGATACAGTTGCAGGATTTGGCTACAGACGGGTATTGCTAACCTTACAGTAAAAATGTCATATAAAATTCCAGGTAAAAGTCCTGGTTACAGCTGGTAGCTATGCTTATAGCTGCATAGCCAATTCGAACTAACGCGATCCAAGAACTAGCCGCGAATAAAGTAACGTTATCAGTAATACCAATTACTAACCTAGCTACTATTCATTATAGGTAATTACAGTTGTCTGGCAAGCAGAAAGTCCATTCATGTTGAAACTTTTGACCTACCTGTCCAGTCTGTCTTTAAACCAATTTGTTCCTGAAAATGGTGCTGTATTTCTCTCAGAACAGTTCTTTCTATGATTGCTACGAACTAAGCGTGACCACTCCCCGATATTTATAATAAAAAAAAGTTGCATACTCTAGCTTTAACGTTCCATGCTCTGAGAGAAGTTTTAAATATTGACACGCCAAATGTGTGCGCACATAGTATAACAGCCAGTGTTAATACAGGGGTTCACATGATGTTCCCCAAACGTACCATTCATGATATGTAAAAACAGCGCACTGCATGTCACAAACTTCAATCCAATGAATGAATGAATGAATTATATAATGATTCAATCAAACCCCCACCACCCCTATTTTTATAGATATGATTTTATGGATACAAGTACAACATATCTTCAGGTGTCAAAAGGACCTCAGATCTCTGTCTCATGCACTCTTTCATAAACTTCCTCCTCAACATGATGAAATGCATTGTGAATTTTGAAAGGTGCCATATAAATGAAATCAATTACTATTACTGTCTCTCAGAAGCAGATACACATGCACAAACTCACTCAAACACACATGCACACAGGCCCAAATGTGTGCTTCCATTCTGACACATGAACCCTCCTGTGTGTGTCTGCACACACACATGCGCCTAGTACAAAATGTCTACCTGTGCACAGCTGTTCAGTTCAGCTACACACACACATGCACAGCTATGATCAACCAGCAGACCTACAACAGCAGCGAGAATAACCAATAGACCACAACAGAAAAACATCTCATTTGATTAGTTTTTTTTTTAGCCTTTATTTACATACCCCCCCTCCCCACACCTGTTTTCTTCTCCTTCACTACTCTCCCCACTTTTATCCCCGTATGGCTGCTCTCCATCACTCTCTGATCTCAGCACTGCCCCGCCTTTCTCTCTTTCTCTCTCTTTTAGTCCAGCGGGCCTTGGAAGATGAGCTTAATGTAGCCCTGCTCTCCGGTCAGCCAGGTGCCGCAGAAGGGGCAGGCGGCATGGAAGGCGTGCGTCCCGTGGGGGAGGGGCACCTGGCTCCACCCCCGCACTGTCTTTTCCGAGCAAACATGGCCGCAGGGGCAGAAGGCGTGGGTGGGCGGAGTCTCGTCCAGGTAGAGCCCGCCCTCACAGCCCAGCCACAGGGGCACGTAGGGCCCCACACGCCGGCACATTGGGCACTCTCGCTCGCCAGTGGTCGCCAGCGACCCCCCGGCCCCGCCCCCCCGCCGCCCCCCTCTCCCGGCGGAAGCCCCAGTTGTGGTAGCCGTGCACGTGGCCACAGTTGACGTAGACCCAGGGCTGCTTCTTGTCGACGGTCTGCCGCTGTGCCAGGCTGGGGAAGGCCAGCGTGTTGAAGCCCACGGGGCATTGCGGGCGCGCTGCGTTCAGCTCCTGCCTCAGCGACTCAAGCTGCTTCAGAGTGGGGGTGCGCCGAAGACCCGCCGGGGTGCGCCACAGCAGGGTGGCCCCGCACAGGTCGATCAGAGAGCCGTCCTGCAGCGTGTTAGACTCGTTCTCCACCTGGGCAGGGGCGAGAGACAGGAAGAGCGACGTGAGTCGGACACAGGAACGGAAGGACGGAAAGTAGAGGATGGAGCTGAAGAGAAGGGAAGACTAGAGGAAGTGAAACGACGATATGGATGGGAGTAAAAAGAAAGAATACATAAATAAAGATGAAGGGATCACAGGGAATTGAGGGAGATTAAATGGGGGCAGAAAAGAGGAGAGACCGCAGCCAGACACGAGGACAGAGCTGGACAATGCACCTCCACAATGTACCAGAATTCAGAAACACTGCAGTGCTTACAGTAACAGTGCAGGTTATTCAACCATAAAGAAGAAACACAAGGAAGTGATGGGTTAATTAGTGCTAATCAAACTATAGTTATTCATTAAGGAGAAGGACATAAGGCATCACAAATGATGACAACCAATAATATCCTTGACCTTTAAAATACTCGTATTGATCACAGATGAAAACAAGGAGTGGTAGCCCACAGTTCGACTGGGAGGGAGGTGTCATAGGTGTCAGTCTTGTCCTTTCCTGTTCATTAAATGAGATAAAAGCTTAAAAGCTCGGTGTGATCCAGCCCTCCTCACTCTTTGGGTTAGTCGAATCCTGGCAAGGATCCTTTTTGTAAACAATTATAAAAATGTGTTCTCTGATGATAAACGTATGGACGGCGCCCTGCCCTCGCTCACCAGTTTCCCTCTCTGCTGGGCTGACCGAGTCTCCCGCAGGGCATAGACGTTCCCGCACACCGAGATCTCCCTCCAAACCCCGGGGGCCGGCTCTCCGACAAACTCCCCAGCCGGATGCATAACCAGCACCCCATTGGTGGTCAGTCCGTCCATCAAGCCGTCAGACGTCCGCCATTTTGCCGCTCTCTCCTGAGAGATGCGCCACACAATAGACAGACAAACCGGTTTTGGAGAGTTGGTGAAGAAGGAAAAAGAGCACACGTACCCCACTCAGAACAAATACACACACACACAGCTGCACACCCTGGTCAAACACGGTGAAACTAATTCTCCAACCCACCTTCATTGTAAATACAAAGTGCAAACTGGGCTTTCTAACCAAAAGATGCAAGGCCAAGTCCCTGGTGGGCCACAGCTATTATACTGTTGCAAGATACACTGCCTGGCCAAAAAAAAAGTAGCCATTGCACCCGTCATGCATAGTGCCCACTGTACAAGCCTCTGGAGGCAGTGTTATGATCTGGGGTTGCTTCAGTTGGTCAGGTTGGTCAACAATGTTATGCAGCAATAACATGAAGTCAGCTGAGTACCTGAATGTACTGAGTGACCAGGTTATCCCATCAATGGGCATATTCCAGGACGACAATGCCAAGATTCATCGGGCTCAAATTGTGAGTTCAGGGAGCATGAGGAATCATTTTCACACATGAATTGGCCACCAGTCCTGACCTTAACCCCATTGAAAGTCTTTGGGATGTGCTGAAAAAGACTTTTACGGAGTGGTTAGACTCTCCCTTCATCAATACAAGATCCCGGCCAAAAATGATGCAACTCTGGACGGAAATAAATGTTGTGACGTTGCATAAGGTTGTCGAAGCATTGCCACGACGAATGTGCGCCGTAATCAAAGCTAAAGGCTCTCCAACGAAATATTAGCGTGTGCGACTTTTCTTTTGGCCAGGCAGTGTATATAACTTGAAGTGCTTCAATCAATATACACCAGTATAAAATGGTGAATGTGTGAAAATGTAAACCACGTAAGTCTCCCTCCATAACATTTTGTGCTGAGAAAATGAACAAATTATTTATTTTGATGCACCAGGCCAGCCCTCCCGATTATATCAAATGCATGTTTTGCAACTCGCAGGTATTTGATGCGAGCGACAGCTGGTCTGTCTCTGCAGGTAGCGGATCTCTGCGTCATGCTGAGTCACATGGTCGGTCGCGTTGCTTTCCGCCAAGGACATTTTGTGTGGGAGGGTTTCAGTAGTAAAGCCATGGTCTCTCCATGAGCGCTTCATTAACGTGTCTTCATCAGTATTTATTATCCGCCTGTGGTATTTCTCTTAAGGGGCCTACTGTACTCTCAGGAATCTGCCGCTTTTTCTGTACTATGTATCAGTGTTTACACCCAGCTACTCATAGATCCTTATAGCTGGAGTTTCTCCTCTGGAGTAAATTAAAATTCATTTTCCCAAGAAAAAAAAACAAGCAGAGCGTTATTAAGTGTTTTTTTTTTTCAACAGCCCAAATGAAAAAAACAATCGCAGCATTGATGATTGATGATTTTACAGGAGCCCAGCTTGGCCGTGGCCCTGATTCAATGGCTGCATGCGGGCGGCATGAGAGAGACAGATGTGGGGCCAGCCGGTCTGTGATCTCAGCGGCTGCTTTTGACGCAGGGTGGCATCCGGTTGGCCGGCCTTCCTGATTTGCTCCTCTGAAGGAGAAACTCTGTTCCCCCTTTTGCCCAATTTCACTCTGCGTTTGAGCCCGGGGGCCCATCAGTTCTGCAACTTTCTGGGATTTTAACCCACCTGCCCCCACCTTTTCCTGGCAAGCGGGTGGACGGGCCACTGCGTCAGCATGTAGCGGATCCTACTGTGAGATAGAGGGTGTTTGAGTTCAGTTAGTCTCGTAGACTTCAGTACAGGAGTACGTGGGGGGTGTATTGAAAGGCCAGTGGGGGACGTGTTTGAGGAGCGGTGTTGCAAAGCGCAACCTCATATAACCGCAATTTAGCATGCTAGATCCTCCTCAAATCACAACACAGCACGAAGCAGCATAACTCAATATAACGCAGTGTAACAGCACAAAGCAGCATAACTGAATATAACGCAGTATAACAGTCTAACAGCACGAAGCAGAATAACTCAATATAACGCAGTACAATAGTGTAACAGCACGAAGCAGCATAACTCAATATAACGCAGTATAACAGTGTAACAGCACAAAGCAGCATAACTCAATATAATGCAGTATAACACAGTGTAACAGCACGAAGCAGCATAACTGAATATAACGCAGTATAACAGTCTAACAGCACAAAGCAGAATAACTCAATATAACGCAGTACAATAGTGTAACAGCACGAAGCAGCATAACTCAATATAACACAGTGTAACAGCACGAAGCAGCATAACTCAATATAACACAGTGTAACAGCACGAAGCAGCATAACTCAATATAACAGTGTAACAGCACGAAGCAGCATAACTCAATATAACACAGTGTAACAGCACGAAGCAGCATAACTCAATATAACACAGTGTAACAGCACGAAGCAGCATAACTCAATATAACAGTGTAACAGCACGAAGCAGCATAACTCAATATAACGCAGTATAACACAGTGTAACAGCACGATGCAGCATCGCTGAATATAACGCAGTATAACAGTGTAACAGCACAGCAGCAGATGGCTGTGTCCGCGGGAGGTGTTGCTGCGCTGTTGGAGGGGACACAGACGGGCACTGGACCTGAGACGTGAGTTTGTTTGGTACGTTTCAGTGCGGGGCTGCTGCCTTTACACTGAAACCAGGGCAGTGTGTTCAGCCCCGTGAGGCTGCTTTTGAGTTTTATAAGCGTCTGATTCTATTAAAAGAATATGCATATTCATTCATTATTCACAACTGGCAGGTTGCGTGTCCCGTTCAGGGTCAATGCTGCGACAGCTGTATGTGCCTACAGGGAGAAGCCAGACCCACAGCAATATGAGCTCCTCTCTGCAGACAGGACACTAACTTCATACCTACTCTGTGTCTAATTCTGCATGCTAACTTCATACTGCTCTGTGTCTAATTCTGCATGTTAACTTCATACTGCTCTGTGTCTAATTCTGCATGCTAACTTCATACTGCTCTGTGTCTAATTCTGCATGTTAACTTCATACTGCTCTGTGTCTAATTCTGCATGCTAACTTCATACTGCTCTGTGTCTAATTCTGCATGTTAACTTCATACTGCTCTGTGTCTAATTCTGCATGCTAACTTCATACTGCTCTGTGTCTAATTCTGCATGTTAACTTCATACTGCTCTGTGTCTAATTCTGCATGTTAACTTCATACTGCTCTGTGTGCAATTCTGCATGTTAACTTCATACTGCTCTGTGTGCAATTCTGCATGTTAACTTCATACTGCTCTGTGTGCAATTCTGCATGCTAACTTCATGCTGCTCTGTGTCTAATTCTGCATGCTAACTTCAACTGCTCTACAAATATTACTGCTTGCCAATTTCATAACAGTAAAATCCACCCACCTCACTGAATCACCCCTCCCCCCACCTAACCCCCCCCCCCCCCCCCCCATACTGACCCTCCTTCCCTGAGGAACCCACCCCAAGGAAGATGTTCTTGGAGGAGTCGAACCCGGCGGCGTAGATGCGCGTGGTGTAGGGTGGGCTGCGTTCACACAGGATGCGGCAGGCATATCGGGAGATGGTGCTCTGCGCTGATTGCCCCCCTTCTCCCCCCGCCCCTGCCTGCCCGCTGGCTGATGTGTCCGTCACCACAAAGTCGATCATGTTTTCTGTGGAGCGCCCAATCTGGGGTGGGGGTGGGGGGGGGGGGGGCGGACACGCAAAACAAAATAATAATAATAATAATAATAATACATTAAACTTATAATGCAACATTCATTGGGACCATCTCAAGGCGCTACAGAGTAAAAAATAACTGCCATGTCCTCGCCATTCTAACCTCGGTTTGCAGAAATAAACTCACCTTTTCACTGAAGCTATGCATTCAAATATAATTGTGTATAGCAGAAGCATTTTGCACACAATTACGACCTCAAATCTAAGGCATTACGTCCTAAGCTTGTTGTTCATTTTTGCATGCAGCATTTAAATTAAAGATTTTAATGCTGGAACATGTCCATACTGCTGTCCTGTGTGTGTGTGTACTACACAACAACCAAAACTCACCTGAAACATGTACTGCTGTCTTGTGTGTGTTTGTGTGTACTCCACAATGACCAGAACTCACCTGAAACATGTCCATACTGCTGTCGTGTGTGTACTCCACAATGACCAGAACTCACCTGAAACATGTCCATACTGCTGTCGTGTGTGTACTCCACAATGACCAGAACTCACCTGAAACATGTCCATACTGCTGTCGTGTGTGTACTCCACAATGACCGAGTGACTCCGGGACAGAGTGTATGAGATACTGTGCTGGCTCTTGTTACTCAGGGCCTGCAGACACACAGTAGCCAGTCTATAATCAAGAGCTGCATAACACCTTCACAAACAGTGCATAAACAGTCATCAACACTTATGCCAGGTGACACAGACTGCAGTGTGTCATCCGAGCGAACAGTTTTTGTCTCCCAGAACATTTCTGAAATGTTCAGGTGAATCACAGCGCGTAAAAATAAAAATTGTCCGCTCACCTGGACATTCCTTGAATGGTATTTTCAAGTCACAAGGAACATTGCAGAAATAGTTTGAGAATGTTAATCAGTTTTGTTATCCCTCTTTTAAAAATGAATTTGAAACAATCCGGAAATTAATTGCTGGTGAAAATGTTATAACTTTCTCAAGACGTTTTAACAAGTGAAAAATGACTAGCTGATAATGTTGAGTTTAGCAGGAAGTTTGTATGCAAACATTTTTCTCTGACCCTGACAGGCCTTTATGGAACAATAAAAGCATTTTAAAACTATTTGCAGAATCCAGGCACAGTAAGTCGCATCATTGCAGTAAGCCATGGCTGGGAATTCCCAGAGCAATGACTCGTTATAGGGACTCCTCTGGGTGGCTGGGCCCATGTGGTTACCTGTGGAGGCCGTGTTAGCCTCAGTTTATACCCCACAATGTGCTAGCACAAAAGAATCCACAAACGCAGAAAGATGTCAACGTGCACCGTGCGGAGCAAACCACCACACACACACACACAGGCTTTTGCACCGTGGAGTTGGGAGTAACTTCATGCAGTCGCTCAATCCCAAATTTCACGCGCCGCAAGGTGCTGGTCTCCTAGTAAAATAATGTATGTGTGTGTGTGTGTGTGTGTGTGTGTGTGTGTGTGTGTGTGTGTGTGTGTGTGTGTGTGTGTGTGTGTGTGTGTGTGTGTGTGTGTGTGTGTGTTTGTTTGTGCACGCTTAGAGATACCATGGCAGTGGCTGACCTCATCTCACTGATTCTGGCACCCCTGCACAACACTGCCGCCCATGTGGTCAGCAGTGGCAGCTCACCTTTGAAACCAGTGGAGTAGAGATGTTGTGGATGACATCAGGCTTGACCCCGTTGGCTTTGGGTCTTTTGTAAAGGGCAAGACGACTCCGTCTGCGGCCTTTATCCCCATTGGCCAGAGAGCCATTATACCTGAGGATCCAGCAGATCACATAGCATTATACCAGAAGATCACACCTACACGGTCCGTCTGTCTGTCTGGCCAACTCTCCTCAACTACTCTATAACAGATTATTACAATTAAAAAAGGACACAAAAATGACAAAATATAAATAGCAAAAAAAGAGGGATAGTTATGAGGTTGAAGACATAATTCAGGCCTTATAAGAAGATCTTCCTCATTTTAAATTATTGTGGTTCAAACAATTCTGCACTGCGCTAAAGGTTTGTAAAAGTTCCCTCCCTTGAGGAGCAAGTAACTTTATCTAAGCTGCTAAATGAGGCTATGAAGCCCTGGGTTGCTTCAAGTAATGTCTTGACATGGCATAATCAATATTTTATCTAGCTGTTTTTTGTTCCAATATTCTGTGTTTGAGCTTGCAGCCTGATTACCAATATATATCACGCTGCATGGAAAAGTTAACATGTCTATTCCATATGTCTATTCCAACTATTCCAAGGACACAAATGTTAAGGAACATGATGTCATTCAAATTAAGTGGCAATTCAATGGTTATCTGACATGATCTGTGCAATTGAATGATCATTTGAGTTGTAGCTTGAAATCGAGGCTCTTTTGAACCTTTGGTGGTTGAGAACTGAAATACATGTGAAATAACAATGCAATGTTTGCTCTTGGCCCTAGTCGTACACTGCAAAAAATGTCTGTCTTAACAAGTGTTTTACTCTTGTAATGAGACTTAAAATCTTATTTGGAAAATATAAGCTTGTTTTAAGTTACTTCTTGCTTGACAAGTGAAATGATCTTACCCCATTGCCAAATCTTGAAATGAGTAAAACTCTCACCCCACTGGCAATCTTTTTGTCTTATTTAGCAAAAAAGTAATAGAAATAAGTTTTTTAAGTATAAATATGCTAAAATGCTTGTTAAAACTGACTTATTTTTATTTTTTTGCAGTGTAATTGAAGGGGAACCTCAACCAATGATTTCAGAATTGGCAGCTCTTTCCTGGAAAATTATTAAAATTGATCAGAAAACATAACCAATTATTGGATATTTCATGTTTGTTGCTTCAAGTAATGATTTTCTAATAGTTCTTTTGGCTCGTAGATATGCTTTGTCTATTATTTCAGGAATATAACCTCTTTGTGCAAATGCTATTTTCAGATTTGTGCCTGAATTACTTTCCTGGCGAACTATGTCTGCTGAGTTTATTCATAAGAAATAACTGTTTACACAGTACTGTATCTAATGATTAATGTATTTATTACTCTTGTTTTTGTTTTGAGCCATGTCGATTATTTATGAATAGAGAAGGGAGAGGAGGGGTAAGCGGAATGCAGGTAACATCATAACGAGAGGAACATACTCGCTGTGTGTTTTCGCCTGCTTGTGAAGGCAAGAAACCCCTCCGTATAAATCGGTCGCAGGATTTACGTGCGGGCATTGATCAATATGTCAGTGGAGCACTTTGGTGAGGCTGGCCGGTCTATGCGCCGGTTCATGTGTGGTACGACGCGCAAGATTGGGGCGGGCTGGCCGCAGGACAGTTACGGGCATTGTGCTTTCACTTTCAGACACCCTCACAGGGTGTTTTTTGTTGAGTGAGGTCACTCGTTTTATGAGGAGACGCAGAATAAAAAGCGGTTTTTAATCAGGCACTGATGGAAGCCCATGGGAGGGGTCCTGTCAGTCTGAGGGGGCCCTGATATTGCCTTAACTGCCAGCTATAAATGCAACTATCCACAATTTCTCCTCGATCATCACCAGCTGGACCTACACCAAGCACAGTGTCTATCTATATTCCGATATCCATGTCTTACTGCCATGGGTCAATTGTCTGGCACCATGTCAACATTATGATTTAAGGTGTTGTTTCTATTATGGTTCATTATCAAGCTACATGGCACTTTCCAGGGTAATTTTAGGCACTATGGGTTTGTAATTGCATGTGAATATATTCATATTTTAGCATATTTTCGTTTTTTTTAATTTACTCTAATTTAGTTTTTCTATGTCTTCTTTTTAACTCTGGTGGTATGTATTTAATATATTTCACACAATAGTATCCATGTGAGTCACCCTGGATACAAGCTTCTGCAAAAAAAAGTATTAATATGACCGTATATGTATGTATATATACATGTGTACACATACACACAAACATAAGGAGTACACCACTACAGCTCATGCTTTGTCACAATATAAATGAAATTGGTCCAATAAATAATTACATACCATAGTTTCTTAACCCTTAACCTTCCCCCATCTGTCGAATAAAGTTGTGTTTCTGATTTTCCTTTGTTTGCTTGTTTCTGTCTTGATCTGTGATGGTGTTGAAGCCCAACATCCCTTTTTGTATTTGCAGAAGAGAAGGTACTCACCCCAGCACAATCAGCTCTCCGTATTTAACAGGCTCCTTGTCCCCTGGATACAGGCCCAGGTGGGGGTGAGCAGGGGGGCCCTGGCTCCTGTTGCAGGGGGAACGGAGCTCCAGGGAGGGAGGGGGGCACAGGGCCTCAGAACTGCCTTCCAACACCATGCCAACCGGCCACAACACGGACACGCAGCTGGGGGGGGGGGGGGGGATGCACGTGCACACTCTTAGTAGGAACTTCATCAGACCTCTCTGCTACAGTTTTATGAGCTCTGTGCACGTGTAGCAACTGAGCTTAACACGACATCATCTAAGAATGTACACGTAACTGTCACAATAAAGGAGACACTAGAGATATAAAGCATATTGAATCCTGAACAGAAATTTTCATTTTAGCAACGTAGTATGACAGAAACAACTACAGAAAACGTGTTCGCTAAAGTTTTTCGTCCTCGATATCAAAGTAGAACTGCTTGTAATTTGCGGTTCTTCTCGCTGGCTACATATGTACGTTAGTTTTTCCACTTGATCACCGGCTTGTCCAGTAGGTTATGTTAGATATTATTATCTTCGCATTTTGAGTGCATTTCACACACTGTAGTGTAACTTTCATTGATGGCTCAGTCATGTTTTATGTTTGTTGTACTGATTTTCATTGAAGCTAGAACATTTGGCAGCATTTTCCTGTTGGAGGAATATTATTTTAAATTGTAAAGTTATTGTACATAATATAGGGTATAGGCTTATCTTCCTGGGCTACACTTGTCACTTAGGGCATGGAAAATAGTCATTCCAATTTACTGTGTGCTGACAAATACAGTTGAAGTTGAAAGTTTACATACACCTCAGCCAAATCCATTTAAACTCAGTTTTTCACAATTAATTTAATCCTAGTAAACATTCCCTGTCTTGGGTCAGTTAGGATCACAACTTTATTTTAAGAATGTGAAATGTCAGAATAATAGTAGAGAGAATGATTTATTTCAGCTTTTATTTCTTTCATCACATTCCCAGAGGGTCAGATGTTTACATACACTCTGTTAGTATTTGGTAGCATTGCCTTTAAATTTTTTAACTTAGGTCAAACATTTCGTGTAGCCTTCCACAAGCTTCTCACAATAAGTTTCTGGAATTTTGGCCCATTCCTCCTGACAGAACTGGTGTAACTGAGTCAGGTTTGTAGGCCTCCTTGCTTGCACATGGTTTTTTAGTTCTGCCCACAAATTTTTGATTGGATTGAGGTCAGGACTTTGTGATGGCCACTCCAATACCTTGACTTTGTTGTCCTTAAGCCATTTTGCCACAACATTGGAAGTATGCTTTGGGTCATTGTCCATTTGGAAGAGCCATTTGCAACCAAGCTTTAACTTCCTGGCTACTGTCTTGAGATGTTGCTTTAATATATCCACATAATTTTCCTTCCTCATGATGCCATCTATTTTATGAAGTGCACCCGTCCCTCCGGCAGCAAAGCACCCCCACAACATGATGCTGCCACCCCCGTGCTTCACGGTTGGGATGGTGTTCTTCGGCTTGCAAGCCTCACCCTTTTTCCTCCAAACGTAACAATGGTCATTATGGCCAAACAGTTCCATTTTTGTTTCATCAGACCAAAGGACATTTCTCCAAAAAATAAGATCTTTGTCCCCATGTGCAGTTGCAAACTGTAGTCTGACTTTTTTATGGTGGTTTTGGAGTAGTGGCTTCTTCCTTGCTGAGCAGCCTTTCAGGTTATGTCGATATTGTTTTACTGTAGATATAGATACTTTTGTACCTGTTCCCTCCAGCATCTTCACAAGGTCCTTTGCTGTTGTTCTGGGATTTATTTGCACTTTTCGCACCAAAGTCTCTTGGAGACAGAACGCGTCTCCTTCCTGAGCGGTATGACGGCTGCGTGGTCCCATGGTGTTTATACTTGTGTACTATTGTTTGTACAGATGAACGTAGTACCTTTAGGCGTTTGGAAATTGCTCCCAAGGATGAACCAGACTTGTGGAGTTCCACCATTTTCTTTCTGAGGTCTTGGCTGATTTCTTTTGATTTTCCCATGATGTCAAGCAAAGAGGCACTGAGTTTGAAGGTAGGCCTTAAAATACATCCACAGGTATAGAGGTGGGAATCGAGAACCGGTTGCTGTTAGGAACCGGTTCCAAGTTGTCCGATTCCTCAGAATCGTACGCCTTCGAGCTTATCAATTCTCTTATCGATTCCAGCATGTATTCCCGACAGCTAGCCTACGCATAGCAAAACAACGTCACGTCATGCGCGCCGTCGTTTTTCATTCAGTCCGCGCATGCTGGCAGGCAGAGTTTGGCGCCCCGTCTAAAAATATTAAATGTGAACGTAATTTTTAAAAAACTAATTTAAGCTACTATCATTTAAAAATCAATAGAAAATCTGTTTGCGTGAGCTCCATTTTGTGATCGTCAACGCAAACGTTACGGTGCAGCTTTATGAAACACGCCTAGAAGCGTAACTAACTCATAAGTAAAGTTTTCGATCTTCGTTACTACTAAATATCCCAATCACAGAGCAGCGGTTAAACAACAATATTTTATCCATCTTTTTTGACATAACGTTAAACTGATAATTTATCCTCTCTTCTCGCATCCTTTTTCATTATTTTCTGGTGTCTCTTATTTTCTTTGATGTCTGATATTTTTAAGCACTCTTATTAATCAAGCCAAATGACATTTATAATGCCATTTCAATTTACAGAATTATACAATTCTGACTGTTTCATTGGATGCTCTGCCACTTGTGCAGTCATAAATATAACAGATAAATATTTTCCATGATATGACTAAGAAATATGAATGAAAAACGAATGATTTATACTTCTATATAATCCATTTTAGATGACCACCCAATAGTAATAGTTGGTCTTTTAATAGCCTGGGAGCAAATAATATTTAAGGAATCGATAAAGGAATCAATAAAGAATTGGATCGATAAATGGAATCGATAATGGCATCGGTATCAATAAAATCTAACGATTCCCATCCCTACACAGGTACACCTTAAATTGACTCAAATAATGTCAATTAGTGTTATATTGTGATATAGTGAATTAAAAGTGAAATAACCTGTCTGTAAACAATTGTTGGAAAGATTACTTGTGTCATGCACAAAGTAGATGTCCTAACTGACTTGCCAACACTATAGTTTGCTAACATGAAATCTGTGGAGTTTAGTTTTAATGACTTCAACCTAAGTGTATGTAAACTTCCGACTTCAACTGTAGATAAATGTCAAAAGTTTCCTTGGAGTCATTATGAATGGGAACATTTTTTTTTTTAAATGCCATCTCAGTGCAAAAGAATACATACTGTAGAGTACAGAAAATGATGCAAAAGTGAGTTTTATGAGCCAAAACAGTTGATATGTCATTATTATGATTTAGAGCAGTGCACAATTTAGCCATTTGGATAGATTTGGAGACGCTAATGGACATATGATCCTCAGATTTTGCACACTTGTGGACACAGAGTTTATGATTCAGGAAATGTATAGATGTAGCTCTCAGTATTTCATTGCAAACTAAATGCAACCAAAGTTTCTTTGCTTTTTTTAAATTTGTGGCACTTTATTCTGACTTAAATTATGAAAATAAACAAATCTAAGTTTGTATTGTAAATGTTACAACTGTCTTGTTTCATTTAAGCCATTTACCAAGTTTCTGTGATGCTCACACCTCGAGTTATAAGGCCTTAAACAGAGTACCCCCTAAATAGCTTACAATTGACCAAATTTGCCATCTGCGCGAAGGGGCTAACCTGCATGGCTTTGGACGGTGGGAGGAAATAAGAGTACCCGGAGGAAACCCTCACAGACACGGGCAGAAGATGCAAACTCCACACAGAAAAGCTGGTCGGTATTCAAACCCAGTACTTTCTTGCTCTGAGGTGACAGCATTATTCACTGTCCCACCATGCTGCTTTTAAGGGACTGACTACCATTAAGTAAACCATCTGACAGCTCATGAACTTAGCTAGCGAGTGCTAGCTGGTGGGAATCTATTAAACTTGCAGTTAATTGTTTTTTATCATTTTATGATTCATTTTGATGTACCATTGCCTCTTCATCAGCAAGCCACTGTAATGAATGTTCCAACAGGCCAACAAGTTTCCGCCATAATCATAAAAATTGCATTTTCTTATTGCCATGAAAAAAAGGACAGTACAATATAGTACTTTTAAATGAATGAGTTTTTACTACCTAGTTTGAGCCATAGAAACAAAGTTTATCATTTTTACTGGAGGTAAGGGCAAAATTACAGGCCAAGATGGGCAGAATGGTCTGTTACAAATTACAAATGTTCTCACAGTACATTTATGTAAGAAACTAAATCCGTTTTTAACCTCTATATCTATACCAGTGATCCCCAACCCTGTTCCTGGGGATCTACCGTCCTGTAGGTTTTCACTCCAACCCTAACAAAGCACACCTCATTCAACAACTTGAGATCTCATTGAGCTGCTATTTATTAGAATCAGGTGTGCCAAATTAGTGTTAAAATGAAAACCTACAGGATGGTAGATCTCCAGGAACAGGGTTGAGACCACTGATCTATAAAATTCAGCTTAACTGAATTGTGTGTAAACTCCACTGTGAATATCTCAAATTGGGGCGGCATATACTCTTTGGGGCGGCAGTGTAGTATCATGGGTAAGGAACTGGACTTGTAAATGAAAGGTTGCAGGTTCGATTCCCAGGTAGGACACTGCCGTTGTACCCTTGAGCAAGGCACTTAACCCGAATTGCTTCAGTATATATCCAGCTGTATGAATGGATAAATGTAGTAAGATGTAATAAGACGTTGTGTACGTCGCTCTGGATAAGAGCGTCTGTTAAATGCCTGTAATGTAATTATACGGGAAACTTGAAGAGGCAATAAGGACGAAAGTTTATCTTCCTAAGCCACTGGTTCTACATTAGTCAGTCTTGATTGAAATGGGTTCAGTGTAGTTACTCCTTTTCTAAGGATGACAGGAAAGTATGTTCTAGAATAAACCAGATGAGCACTGATTGATGAGAAGCACACACACACACACACACACACACACACACACACACACACACACACACACACACACACACACACACACACACACACACACACACACACACACACACACACACACACACACACACACACACACACACACACACACAGTGTTTCTTAATCAGCACAATCTGTCCTAACCGCTGTCTCCTGGTCTGGATCTGAGGCACACAAAATATTCTGGCTGGCTTTATTTAGGGAGTTTTATTGTTTTATAAAGGTGGATTCTGGCAGGAACACTCAGGAATGACAGGAAATCATGATTGCCCCATATTTTTGCCTGCAAATATTTCCACACCCTGAAGTGGTTTACCACTACAGACGTACAGAGGAAACAAACTCGGTTTATGCTCACTGATATGGATCCAGATCTACGTTGGTGTGTGAGAGACAGAGAGAGAGAGAGAGAGAGAGAGAGAGAGAGAGAGAGAGAGGGAGAGGGAAAGGGAGGGGGGTGGGTGTATGCAGAAGGAGAGAGTGGGTGCGAGTGTGGGATGCTGGAGGGAGAGCTGGATGGATGACAATGGAAAGAGAGTAAGGACAGGAGGGGTGAGAGAGATAAAGAGGGGAAAGATGAGAGGAGAGAGAGGGAGAGGGAGGGGGGTGCGTGTATGCAGAAGGAGAGAGTGGGTGCGAGTGTGGGATACTGTAAGGACAGGAGGGGTGAGAGAGATAAAGGAGGGAAAGATGAGAGGAGAGAGAGGGAGAGGGAGGGGGGTGCGTGTATGCAGAAGGAGAGAGTGGGTGCGAGTGTGGGATACTGTAAGGACAGGAGGGGTGAGAGAGATAAAGGAGGGAAAGATGAGAGGAGAGAGAGGGAGAGGGAGGGGGGTGCGTGTATGCAGAAGGAGAGAGTGGGTGCGAGTGTGGGATGCTGTAAGGACAGGAGGGGTGAGAGAGATAAAGGAGGGAAAGATGAGAGGAGAGAGAGGGAGAGGGAGGGGGGTGCGTGTATGCAGAAGGAGAGAGTGGGTGCGAGTGTGGGATGCTGTAAGGACAGGAGGGGTGAGAGAGATAAAGGAGGGGTGAGAGATAAAGAGGGGAAAGATGAGAGGTAAAAAAACATGGAGGGGAAAGGAGGTAGAGGTATAGGGCTGGACTGAGAAGAGGAAAGGAGACAAAGAGAGAGGGGGAGGGGAGAGCACGTGTCTGTGTGTGTGCGCGTGTGTGTGTGTGTGTGTGCGTATGTGTGTGTGGGTGCATGTGTGTGTGTGTGTGTTTGGCAGGGTGATGGATGGCTTATTCTGTGCCAGGCAGTTTCTAATCAACCCACAAATCTAGGGGAAGGGGGAGAGGGAAGTGGGGGAGGGACTGCAGGCTGTGTAAAAAAGGATGTAAAGATATTATGGTACTATGAAGAGGTATTGTACAGTGTACACACTGGTATGTTAAGGGGTGAGTTAGACTACAAGGAGGTATTGTACACATCTGTTTTAGAGTGAATTAGACTATAAGGAGGTATTGCACAGACACATGTTTAGGTGTGTTACACTACAAGGAGGTATTGTACCCACACGAGTGAATTAGATGATAAGGAGGTATTGTACACACATGTTTAGGTGTGTTACACTACAAGGAGGTATTGTGCCTGCACATGAGTGAATTAGACTATAAGGAGGTATTGTACAGACACATGTTTAGGTGTGTTACACTACAAGGAGGTATTGTACCCACACATGAGTGAATTACACTACAAAGAGGTATTGTGCCTGCACATGAGTGAATTAGACTATAAGGAGGTATTGTACAGACACATGTTTAGGTGTGTTACACTACAAGGAGGTATTGTCCCCGCACATGAGTGAATTACACTACAAAGAGGTATTGTGCCTGCACATGAGCGAATTAGACTATAAGGAGGTATTTTATGCACATGTTTGGAGTGAGTTAGACTATAAGGGCTGAGGAGGTGTTGTACATACAGTGAGCACCATAATTCATTGGACAGTGACACATTTTTTGTTATTTTGGTTCTGTACTCTAGCACTTTGAGTTTGAATGTCAGATTTAATTTGAGGGTATTTTCATCCATATCGGCTGAACCGTTTAGAAATTATCAAACCTTTTGCACATAGTCCCCCTCAAAGTGCTAGAGTACAGAACCAAAATAACAAAAAATGTATCACTGTCCAATGAATTATGGTGCTCACTGTATGTGTGTTTTGGAGCAAGTGCAGTTCCACACCTGTTCACATCTTTTTCTTTTCTTTTTTTTTTCTTCTTTTTTTACATCATCCTTCCAGGCATTGTCCTTCCACTAAACTCCATATTTCACTATCTGCAGTCTTCTGCTGCAGGAGAGAGAGGTAGTGGGTGGGGGAAGCCACTATTTATATTCTAAGCCAATATTTCTAGCCTGTAAAAAATGCACAAATCTGAATGTACATCACCACACCGGGTGAGTGTATATAATGAATGGACCACAAGGTTTGCATCCCTCTGTCATAACCCCCCCCCCCCCCCACTTCACCTCTCCAATGACAAAATCAATGACAGCCCTTTCCTCTCTGACACGTGTGGACACACAGCCTTCCTGTCACAGATGAATATCTGCTTCCCCTGTTTCTCCAGTGAATAACCCTTGACATAACTGTCTTCTTATCTGCGAATGCTGCTTCCTCGGACCCCTGTCTGCCCTGTCTGCAGGCTGGCCTGCTATTGGACGATCCGCTTTCTCACCTGAGGAATCTGATCATTAACAAAGTGCATCGTGTGCAGTCAGCATTGCTGTAAACAAAACTCTCTGACTGGATTCTGCCCGCCCCTCAAATGTGCTTGCTTAAAGGTTTTAGACGTTCCAATTTCACTTAGCCAGCTAAACCTCTCTTTATCTGTCTACCTGCACTCTTCTTTACCTAACCTCTTTAGCTTTTGCTTACTAGGCTATATATTCTCTCTCTCTCATTCTCTCTCTCTCTCTCTCTATCTATATATATATATATATATATAGTGACAAATTAAGGAAAAACCAACATAAAGTGTCTTCGTAAGGTGTTGGGCCACCACGAACCCCCAGAACAGATTCAATGTGCCTTGGCATAGATTCTACCTCTAGTCTAGCATAGGTTCTAGTCTCTGGAACTGGAGGGATGGAACACCATTCTTACTAAAGATATTCCCTCATTTGGTGTTTTGATGATGGTGGTGGAGAGCGCTGTCTAAAACGTTGGTCCAAAATCACCCATAGGTGTTCACTTGGGTTGTGATCTGGTGACTGCGAAGGCCATAGCAGATGATTCACATCATTTTCATACTCATAAAACCATTCAGTGACCCCTTGTGCGCTGTGGATGGGGGCATTGTCATCCTGGAAGAGACCAATCCCATCAGGATAGAAATGTTTCATCATAGGATAAAGGTGATCACTCAGAATAACTTTGTATTGATTTGCAGTGACCATTTCCTCTAAGGGGACAAGTGGACCCAAACCATGCCAGGAAAATGCCCCCCACAGCATAACGGAGCCACCAGACCCCCACACTGCAGGGGTTTTTCCTTTAATTTGTCACCCGTCTATATACAGTGCCCTCCACTATTATTGGCACCCCTGGTAAAGATGAGTGAAAAGGGTTATAAAAAATTCACCGTTTGGTGAATTAGCTTAATCTCACACTAATAAAATTGAAAAAAATCCAACCTTTAATTGAAGTAAATTTATTATGAGAAAAAAAATCCCTCATCAAGAAATAATTATTTTTAACAAAACCACGTGTGCCACAATTATTGGCACCCCTGCATTTATATATAGAATAAAGTAATCATTTTTAATATTTGGTCGCAAATCCTTTGCATGCCATGACTTTGCATGCCTGATGTCTGTGACCCAACAACATCAAAAGACTCTTGATATCTTATTTTCTGGTACTCTTACAAGCGATACTATAACGTCTCTGCATTTGATTGATTGATTGATTTAGCTGTAAATTACACTGGAACAGTATGGAACACATGGTTGGCTAAATGGCTCCAAGTCATCAAGCGTCTAATGTATCAAACAAGCCTTAAAGCATCACTCTGCTGCCAGAAATACAGTAGATATGGATGGATAACTTGAAGGGTTTCTTCTCCTGACTTATTTTTACATAGAGTTCAATCTGAAAATTTGTCAGGAGAAACAACCCTTAATTCCTATAGAGATCCATTCAAATGGAGGGAGGTTATAGTTGCTTGTAAGAGTACCTGAAAATAAGATATCAAGAGTCTTTTGTAATTTGCAGCTTCATCTTGTCCCAGGTATACTGAAGGCCCACGCCTGGCACAGCTCCAACAACAAATGACTTTATTTAAATTTATGTTAATTATTTTGGTGCCCTAAAATGGGGGGGACTGTGTGTAGAAATGGCTACAATTGCTAAAGTAGAAATAGAATGAAATAGAAATAATTGTTCATAACATGATCAATGTCTTGACTGTATTTTTTGATACCTTGGTGAATAAAAGTATCAATTTCTTTCAAAAACATAAAAATGTCTCAGTGATTCCAAACATGTTAACTAGGGATGGGACGATTGGAGAAGATGCACAGAACATGGAATGATTTTAAAAGAGAGAAAAATGGTCTCCAATTTAACTCAGGAATGGACGGGGTCCCCCCAACTGAGCAGAGACACAATGGCGATGCAATGTAATATACGATCTGGAACAAACTGTTCAACAAAGTATTCAACCAGAACAAGTTGAGTGCACAGTATGATACCGGGGAAGGTAGGATAATGAAATTACAGCACGCTACAAATGTTGTCGTTTGTTTCGTTAGTCACACACAATTGATGGGTGTGTTTCACTTAGTATAGTAATAATACTTACATGGAATTTGTTAAAGATTAATAATTTCTCTCCTTAACCCAAAGTGGGACATCCTGGTACGGAATTTACCTATTTTTTTGGATGCATGACATGTTGGTGGTGTCTCTGCCTTGCAACAATGACAGCTACCTCGGTCACTGTTTACACACTGCATAGCTTTTAAATAGACTGTGTCTAATTACTGCCAGGTTGACCTGTATCGGGCCCCATTTACGAAAACAATATTCATTTTGGCACTGGATTTTATGTAGCTAACAACTTAACTATGCACGGCCCACGTGGCACATGCTGTGTCGCTATTTTCCCTGGTAGTGCAGTTGCATGCGCTTACCACCCACCGAGAGTGCTTTGTGGATTCTAGGCTATGTCTTTTTTTCATGCTTGCAAGAGTTTAACAGGTGCATTTCAAGCATTGCAATCCTCTTGTGGATTCACCTCTCGGTATTTACTGTATGAGAGTGTTGCTATATTATATACTTCATTCAGCACAGTTCTTTCCTCTGGAACAACTAACCTTCTTCACACAAGTGGCCTGTTACGGCAGGAGGAGACAGCGTTAATCTGCGGCAATAACGTGTTTGAAATGAGATTTAGTGAACTTTTGGGAGAGATTAAAATCCCCAAAACCTCTAACAAACTTCCCATCGTACTCCACTCTGTCAGCAGCCCTGGTAAATGGAGGATGAATGTGTGTTTGGGGTCCGTGTCTCCGGAACAATCCACCCCCATGTAGAGGGATAGGACTCAGTGCTGCTCGAGACAAACTACTGTATGCTGCGATTCAACTGCCCAAAAGCAAAACAGCTCAAGTGCTGGATGTCTGCAAGATGATGTAAAGATAACATATTATTTAAATCTATTTAAAGTTTTACTAATAATAACATAAACACCAGCAAATTAATCTGGAGCTGTGGGAAACCAGTTATAATGTAAACTCTGGCTCTCTGATATTGTGCTGGCTAGCCAGCTAATTCATTTACATGAAACTAATTAAAATTTAAATTTAAATACACCACAAAAAGCTGTTTTTTGTTTATTTAATGTACCAAAGAGCTATATCACTATATTGTTAAACAAAAATGCATACAGTATATGCTAACTGTGCTAGCAAACTTTCTCACGAGAAAGCCTTTAAATAATCTGTCATTCATACAGGCATACATTATCTATCTAGCTTGCCTGCCCCTACTATCAATACTTTGCTCACTGGTGAACTACAGCTATCAATAATTATGCCAAATATCAATCCAAGTCTCCAAAATGACTCTCCAGCAAAATGTCAATGTTTCAACAGATGCATCTTTCTTTAACGTAAACAAATGTATCTTTTTATCACAGTTTATCTAGCAAAGAAACTGAACAAAAATGTTTCTGGAACACATATCTCCTCAAATATACTCTCTCTGAAGGTAGTTTCAGACTGTAAGGAATTCAGAGCCTGACAAATATCATATTTTGCATAGCAGGCATGATCATACTTTTTTTTAACTTCAGGGCACTCCTGATTTGCTGCAAATACAGAGATCAGTATTTGTTAAATCACAGAGAATTCTGGTGCTTTAGGGTATCAGTGTTGAGTCCCGATTCAATCTTGTTCATGAAGGTCATGGCCTACCAATCCAGAGATGTTATCATTGTCATACAATTCAGCTTCCTATTATTTAACCCAATTCAATTTTTACATAGATATGTTTAATAGTTTGGGCTTCATTACCTTGTTTGTAAAAAATATTTTGAGAAGCTATCTCAGCTTCGATCTGTCTAATGTGAGTTAGCTATGAAAGTAGGAATCATTGTTTTGTTATGAGTCTTATTGTTTGCCTAACAGCGCAGATGTGCAGTAGCTTCCTAAACCTGGAATAGAATTGCTAGCAATCTGCCTGCCTATTCTCGATGGTGAGTCAACTTATGACTATTATAGGTTTCAAATGTATTACACCCCCCTGCAGGACTGTGTGCTGATTTACCAAAAGACCACACACATTTCCCTGCCCATTTTCTGATACTGGCAGCAGTAGACAGTTGGCATTACGTCCATATGATGTCATTACATGGCCCAGGGTCACAGAGGAAGACCAGTGCTGAACGGATTTCCTTCCTGTGTGACATGAACCTCATCATTATTAGTTATGTCCCTGTCTGCTATGTTCCCCTGTGGGATATTGCCACTTCTGACCACTTTTTTAAAGATAACAACCCCCCCCTCCCATATTTTTTCTCCCCAATTTGGACTCCCCAGGTGTGTCCTTTGTGTCATCAGCGCTCATGGCCTTTCCAGCTGCACCCATCAGCAACTGAATCACATGCAGTCCTGCAATAAACTAGCCTATGAGCTACTATTACTATTGCGTTACTATTTTACACATTACATTACACGCAGTACTACAGGAGAGATACTGCTGATAGGAGAAGATATGTTAACGATGAGAACAGGCAGTCTGTGGGTGCTTAAACACAGCATTGGGAGGAACTAATGCAGCAGTAACTGGAGGGACATGAACCCACCCTAGACGTGACCCCTGGCAGAACAAAGACAATTTTGTCCTGTCACAATGGACTGCTTGCCATAGTCAGCCAATGGCAATTCAACCCAAGGATTGAATCTGGATATAGGGCCCAGTTTGCATTGACGGAACGTGCCTTTAACAACTGTGCCATTAAAGAGCATAGCTCAGGAGCCACTCCTTCTTGTTTTGTATCCTTGGCAACATCACCTCTGTGACCCAAATCTGTTTTTTTGTTGTTGTTGTTGTTGTTGTTGTTGTTGTTGTTGTTGTTGTTGTTGTTGATTTTGCATAACCCTGTTTATGCAAAGCCAGTGCAGTGTCTGAAATTAAACATTTCCTGGTACTTTGACAATTTTAGTTTGATTTGTTGCTTGAATTGAGAAAGAATTGGACCATAGTGCAGGTCATTGGACATTGTAGAAACTGAACTTGACAACTTTAAACAAGTTAAAAAATGTATTAATACTAAAATGTATTTTTTTTTGTATTTTTTAAATAACAAATAAGAAGGCATTATTTATTTAAGGACACTGTAACCTGTCACTAACAAAAAAGCTTTATATTCTACAATCTTTAAATACAAAAATACTCGTTGTCTATGAATGTGTTGTCTCATGATTTGGCCATCACATATCTCCTTTACATGAGCAGGCCTACAAAATGTAGCAAAAACGGGATTTTCAAAAAAATAATTCGATAGCAGTACAAATGCTCCTAAATAAGCTTGACAACACATTGTGTAACACTATTTTTCTTTTTCTAAGCAAAGGCACGTAATAGCCTACATATACCTTACTTATAAAATATACCTCCTCCTGATCACCACCTCCTCCACCTCCCTGGTTGTTCTCGCGGACTCCACATGGAGCGCGTAGGTGGGCGGTTTTGTTATCTTCCTGCCACACGACCTGATCGCATGACTGACTCATTCTCTCTCATGGACCTTGTATCTGGTAATACAGTTACGGTTATACAATGGACTATAATGACTGGTTATGTCATAAATACCTTGTCCAGCTTACGTCAGATTTCGTGGTTAATTAATTATCTAATAGCTAGGCCTATTTAGCCACATCTAACTATATTAGGCCTACAACTAATCAGGAAGGTGGGCCTATTTGGCTACTTTTCGTGTTGAGCACAAATGATTTGGGTTAGTGACCTAGGCCGTATTCTTACAACACGAAATAATAATAATAAATAAATAAATAAATTAGTCTGGGGAATTGTTGTTAGATTCTAGCGCTCAGTAGCCTCCGGGACAACATGATGTGTTGTGCACTCTTCCCCTTTTTACTGCCATGTTTGGCGAAATCAGAATCTCACTTTCTTGACTCTCCGTTGCCCTTTCAGCGAATAGATTGCACCGGATTACGTCTCCCTCTGCTGTCTACTACCGTTCCACGCCATTCAGTCCTGTAAGACCTGTCATAACGTCCTTATAACCCTGAACGAACATAACATCATGGAATGCTAGTGAAATTGATCAAATTGGTATCGATTAAGTAAACCCAGGTAAATATCAATTATTAAAGAATGTAGCCTACGCACATTTACGATCCAGGGAAATTATTTATGTTCACCGTTCAATTCTGGACAACATAGGCTACAGTGGGCAATACAGTGTTAAACTATTTATTAGGCTATGTATTATTATGAATTATTTAAACATTGAACGAGCGATGTTACTGTTAGCATACGCAACACGTTACGCTATAAGGTATGGCAACAGCCATGAGAACCAGAAATTACAATGGAGTTCCATTTGTGGGAACAATTACAGCCTACTAGCAAAGATATCGCGCGCGCGCGTACATACACAAAGTGCATGAGATTTACATTCCAATAAAACGTAATTCGTCTGTTATCGCACGCACAATGGGCTACTACAAGTATGTGACCACATAAACAAGCCATCGCCACATCGCTCTGGCAGTAATGAACACTGGTTACGATAGACAATGATTAAACAGATAAAATATAAATACCCGCTGATGTTTGCCGATGGAGGTCTAGTTGCTTTTCTAACCACTGGGCGCTGTGATGTTAAAATCCCCCCTACAGGATTAGGTCTGATTGCAGTATCATTGGAATGAACGGCCTCCGCATTGCCGCTCCGTTATCATCACCTACACGGGAAACGGCGAGGACCTTCCCCCAGAGGCAAATCGTGGACCAGGCGCCGTGTAGTCAGGCGCTCATCTCTTTGGTAAAAAAAACACGCCTTTACGCCCACCCCATGGCTTGTCTGGTTGGTCAGGTCCGAATTTTTCCCTTGATGATCTTGCCTGAAGCTCCGCCCAGCGACGCGCATTGGGCCACACCTTCCTGCTGATCTCTAACTTTATACTGAAGAGGTTGAGATGCGTAAACGTCATTTGGAATAAATGCGATGAATTCTTCATGTTTTATGATGACAAGATTCTGCCTCTCAAGATATTTTCGACTTTTTTTTAAATGTATTTTTTTCAGCCAAGATGAAAAACGTCATGGAAAGGGACTGTCAAAGCCATGGCCATCCAGTTAGGCTACTGGCTACTTCAGTCATTTTGCATGTGAGAACTTGTGCAAAATGAGCTGTGTGCACACTGTTACATTATCTATCTTGGGCCTTTTTGGTTTCAGTTGTTCCAAAATGTAAACTTGCCCAGATATTGGTAACTTAAAAACAGATTTATCCAAATGTGCCGAGACATCTCACTGAAGGCATGAACAGAAGCAGATGGATTGAGTCTTAGAGTGGGAACATGCTGACTCTATCTGATGACAAGCTATCTGATGATGGTGCTGATTCATTTCGTAAAGTTAAATTAACATTGCTTTAGGCCAAGACTTTTCAAGAGTAAAAAAACCTCAACAAATTAAAAACCCAGAAAAACCAGCAACATTAAGGATTACTGAACTGTAACAATGTGGGGATACTGATCAGAATCAGAATTTATTGGACAAGAATGTTTTTATGTATGCAAAGAATTTAACTTGGTTAATCAGTTGCTCTCTGTGTAACAGTCCAGAAAAAATGAGCAAACATGGGAAAAAATAAGTACATAGTATAGTATTGAACTTGGTATAAGCTATGAAATATGTACATACTGAACATTGTACATTATATTGCACATGTTGTGATGATATGTACATTATAGTATCTCATATTATAATGATGGTATAGTATAGTAGTCAAATAATTTGGTTCCAGCAGGTAAAGCAGGTAAAGTGCAGGTAAAGCAGGTAAAGTGCAGGTAAAGTGTCCATATTATGTTACTGCTGAAATTCTGGATGATAGTGATGTGCAGATTGGCTGTTCATGAGTGCAATTGGAAGAAGCTACTCCCATGTCTGGAGGTTTTGGCACCCATTGAAGTGGGTATAGTTTCAGATATGTGGTGGCCAGGGTGCGAGGGGTCGCCGATGATCTTCCCACTCGGTTCCTGGCTCTGGAAGTGAACAGGTCCTGGAGGATGGGCAAGCTGCATCCTGTGATCTTTTCCGCCGTCCAGATGGTTCGCTGCAACATGTGCCTGTCATGTTCTGTGGCTGAGCCGAACCAGATGGCCATGGAGGTGGGGAGGACAGTCTCGATGACGGCAGTTTAGAACTGGATCAAAACAAGAAGATAATTGAATGGAACTGAATAGAACATCAGAGCACTATAAATGACAGTGACATCGCTGGAACTGGAGGTGAGAAAACAGAATAAGGACCAGGCCTGGAAATCGAGGTGTGAACTGAAATCCTTTCAGCTTCTGAAGTCAGAGACTGAACTGAAATCTGCTGCTAAATGCATGGAAATGAAACTGCCGCTAGCCAGAAATCCCCTCTACCGCATATGCATTGTTTTTAATTCGGACATTGACATCCTTCCTTAGAGTGACTGCAATTGTGTTCAACTGAAAATATTTCAAATGCAATGTGAAAGCAGGAAACTTTCACTAGGATTTTATTCTAAAGTAGGCTATAGATTTCTATTTAATGTCTTGCAAAAATATAATTGCAATTTCTGAGAATAATGGAAACGCTTCTAGTTTTGCTTAATTCCTGTTTAGTTTTGACAGGTTAGACTGCTTCAGTTCTGTTGGTTTTCACTTCCAGCATCAAACCAAAAAATATATAAAAGTTCAAGCTAGTAGCTAGGAAACAATCTCCCAAATCTTTTATTAAAAATGCAACATAGAGCAGGTATGGTTAGCTATAAAGCTGTTCGGATGACAGTATCTCCCCTTACGAAAATTAACTATAGTATTGCTATAGACTAGTTATTGCCTAGAAAACTCTAAGAATCTTATAGTTTTTTCATCGACTATAATAGATCTATTGTAGGCTATTTGTCACTATAGGACAATAGTATAATATTTTCACCCCCTATAATAAGTATTTATCTACTATAGGACAATAGTATAATATGTTCACCCCCCTATAATAAGTATTTATCACTATAGGACAATAGTAACACGAAAAAACTAAAACAATATTAGAATAATTGTAGGCTATAGTAGGCCTATATGCTGTAGACAGGCTACTATAGTTTTGTAGTTCATTTTGGTTTGGTAGCCTAGGTAGTTGAAGCTCCATCAAATGAAATAGCTAGCGCTATTCTGAGTCACAGTATCAGGCGAGTCAGTGAAAATGAGGATGATGATGACGATGACAATCCTAAGCCGTCTCTACCTGCGAATCATTGCGTAGTTATTAGTCCAAAGGCTATGTCAAATATACACTGTTTTCATTAGCTATAGGCTATAATTGTAGGCTACCAAAAGAGAATCTTCCCCAAATAGCCGACCATGTATAGGCTAACCTATTAACGCTAAGCATGCCAAGATAGATCAAAACAAAAATTAATTAAAAGGGAAGAGTCGTAATATTTTGTCGCGAATATGAATATGAACCAACTGGCCCCGTGTGATACGATTCGCAGTATTTTGGCAAGTTTGTTGGTTACACCTGAATTACATGTGTCAAGCGCCAGCTGGAGATGACGTCAAATTCTCGCGCCGGGACGCTCTGTTTTCTGTTACTGAATTTTTCGCTTCTGTTCTTTAATTTTTTCCCTAAATAAAAGTACGAGACATAAAACGGGGGCTGCGAATTTAGCTTCTCTTTGCCGCTCCGCTCTCACCCCGTCCCCTGCGTCATGTCAGAGGATGATGATTTCACGTTTCATTCAATGTTTTCCGACAAAGTATCGATAAATAACAATGGTGGTTTCGTGTCGCCGGACGGACTTTGCTGGGTGTCGGTGCTGTCATGTTTGCTGCTTGCCTGCTCTTACGTTGGAAGTTTATATGTGTGGCGGGCCGAACTGCCCAGGTAAATCATTTTCTGCACTCGATATCGTCATTATCGCAATAGTAAGCTAACGTATACCAACCATGACTGGCGCAAGCCATTTCTAACTAGCATTTTCACTTGATTATCTGTGGGTATAGCCTACTGTAAGCGTTTGCAGCAATATCTTTAGTTATTCAACATCAAAAGCGAACTGGCTGCAGACCTCACCACAACATATATTAGTTTTCACTGCTTGTCAAGAGATGCAGCTTTACCTGCTAACGTTATCAGCTGGCAAGGTTGAACTGTTTTTTTGTGAAGGCAGTAGCGACGTGAACTCACTGCATAACTCGCTGCATGTTTTCCACATATCCACGATTTGATTGCGGGGTTTGTATATAGAATCTTTAGTGTACTGACATACGTTGTATGTTTGCGTGTTAGGGATCACCCAGCTGTGATCAAGAGGCGATTCACCAGTGTGCTGATCGTGTCGGCGCTGTCACCAGTCTTTGTGTGGGCATGGAAACAGTACACCGGCGTCAGGGTGAGTGCCGCAGTCTACGACACAGGACAGTTTCATATTTTTTTTTTTTTTTTTCTAATATTTCACTGCGAAACCTAATTCTCAAGCTGCGCCTAACGAGACACTGCCATGCAGCTATTGCACAAATGCGTACAAGTTGCTTTGCTTTTCATAATTTTAGTTCAATTAATAGGAGGTACATGCATCTCTTATACTAATGGTGTGTTCTCAACAGCAAGTCTAGGGGAAGACCCACAGTTCACTACGGCAAAGAGGTTTGTAAACATGTCATGTGCATGCCTGGTTTGCTTTGACAAGAGCAGTCTGCTTGGCCATAAAGACGACTTTACACCACCAGTTCAGAGCTTTAGACCACTAAACATTAATAAAAGTGGAATTTCTGGTCCCCATATGCGAGATTAGTTGAAGCCGTTCTAGGTGTGGCAAAGTTCAGTAGCTGTGGTGGTTACATATGGAAAGTGATAATGTTAATGAGACTAGTTGGACCTCTCATTTCAGACAACACTTAACAAGGCATCAAAGACTTACCAGCTGAACATAGGACTATGTTTTTCTCAGGCATGCAAATTTACTGGTTACTCAAATCCAGTTACTGGAGTGATTTCAGCATTCTCTCACCCAGTTAAATTTAATTAAATTCAGCTGTGCTTTATTGATAGAAGTGGATCAGCAGTCTCAAAGCATATTGAACATACATACAATTTGTTATTCTCTTTCTCAGACAGAGGCTGTGCAAGAATGTTCAGTTTTCAGTTTTATTTGTAAAACCACTGCAGAACACAGAGGGCATTGTTTATGTGGCAGTGCTGTAATGTAGGGGTCTGAGTAATCGGGGGGCCAGGAATTGATGCAGAAGTCTAGCCCTCCTGGAAGGTATTGTAGAGGTTCTGGGTTCGAGTACGGGTCCTCTCTGCATGGAGTTAGCATGTTGTCTCTGGGTTTGTGAGGGTTTCCTCCCACACCACAGACATGTATGTCAGGTTAGGTATACTCCTGCTATTGTCCTTGACCAAGGCACTGGCCTCAGAACTGGAGTTAGTCCTTGGGCGCTGCACTGTGGCTGCCCACTGCTCCTAAGTAGTTAGGATGGGTCAAATGCAGAGGACAAATGACCCCACAAGGTCAATAAAAAGTATAGCTTAAACTTAACTTTTAACTTAACACAAATGCACAAAGGACCTTCAGTGGAGGGTGTTCCATAGGATTGTGGCTAGTAGTGTGGCTGCCAGGTTCAATACTGTTGTAGGCAAGGAGAGGATATTAATCAGAATATTTTTCACCTGAGTAATGGATGTATGAGTGTACGGCCTGTGTTAGAGCTGTTCAATAGCTGGGTGGGGGAATTAGATGAGGTTTTTCTCCCTAGTATAAAATACAGCAAGAATGAGAAATATTGGTGCTTGCCAATGTTGAAGAAAATACTGTTTAACCTAATGTTTTATACGCCATATTAATTAATTTATATGTGATTGGAAATGTATTCTATAATAACAAAGTAGCTTAAGTAACTGCAAGTAGATTGGGCTCGTTTAAAGAAACACAGTGCCATGCACTGAAGTTAAGGTCAAGTTTCATTTATGAGCCAAAGGCCCATTTCTGGGAAGATGCCAGAACTTCTGTATCTTTTGTATTTTAACCAATACATAGACCAATGATATGTTTATATACTAACAAATACGTGATTGACAGCATGGAATACTAATGTGTGTGTTTTATACAAGTTTACTGAATATATGCCTTAATACATTGTTTACTCCTTTCTCATTGTATTATGAGTTAGCATTCCAATGCTCAAATGGAAGTGTCTTCACTTCTCTCTTTCTGTGAAACGAGATACTTCTTATATACAGTGCATCCGGAAAGTATTCACAGCGCTTCACTTTTTCCACATTTTGTTCTGTTACAGCCTTATTCCAAAATTGATTAAATTCATTTTTTTCCCTCAAAATTCTACACACAACAGCCCATAATGACAATGTGAAAAAAATTTTTTGAGATTTTTGCAAATTTATTAAAAATAAAAAAATAAAATTTCTCATTTACATAAGTATTCATACCCTTTGCTTTAACGTATTTTTAAAGTATCATATTTCATATTTGGTCGCATATCCTTTACATGCTGTTACTTCCTGAAGTCTGTGACCATCAACATCAAAAAACTGTCGATATCTTATTTTCAGGTACTGTTACAAGCGATACTATAACCTCTCTGCATTTGAATGGATCTCTATGGAAATTGGGGGGTGAGACTAGATTCAGCTGTAAATTACACTGGTACAGTATGGAACACATGGCTGGCTAAATGGCTGTAAGTTATCAAGGGTCTGAGCTATCAAACGAGCCCCAAACCATCACTCTGTTGCCAGATATGGAGTAGATGTGGATGGATCACTGCAAGGGTTATTTCTCCGGACTCATTTTCCTATAGAACTCTATGGGGAAAAAAGTCAGGAGAAACAACCCTTAAAGTGATCCATCCACATCTACTCCATATCTGGCAACAGAGTGATGGTTTGGGGCTCGTTTGATAGCTCAGACCCTTGATAACTTACAGCCATTTAGCCAGCCATGTGTTCCATACTGTACCAGTGTAATTTACAGCTGAATCTAGTCTCACCCCCCAATTCCCATAAAGATCCATTCAAATGCAGAGAGGTTATAGTATCGCTTGTAACAGTACCTGAAAATAAGATATCGACAGTTTTTTGATGTTGATAGTCACAGACTTCAGGAAGTAACAGCATGTAAAGGATATGCGACCAAATATTAAATATGATACTTTAAAAATACGTTAAAGCAAAGGGTATGAATACTTATGTAAATGAGACATTTTAGTTTTTTATTTTTAATAAATTTGCAAAAATCTCAAAAAAACTTTTTTCACATTGTCATTATGGGGTGTTGTGTGTAGAATTTTGAGGGAAAAAATGAATTTAATCAATTTTGGAATAAGGCTGTAACAGAACAAAATGTGGAAAAAGTGAAGCGCTGTGAATACTTTCCGGATGCACTGTAGATAAGGCCCATTGCTATGCTGTTGACATGCAAAAGTAGCCACTAGCAGGCAGGGATGAGCTTTGGGTATGGGGCGGATGGGCCACTACCAGGCAGGGATGAGCTTTGGGTATGGGGCGGATGGGCCACTACCCAGGCAGGGATGAGCTTTGGGTATGGGGCGGATGGGCCCACTACCAGGCAGGGATGAGCTTTGGGTATGGGGCGGATGGGCCACTACCAGGCAGGGATGAGCTTTGGGTATGGGGCGGATGGGCCACTACCAGGCAGGGATGAGCTTTGGGTATGGGGCGGATGGGCCACTAGCAGGCAGGGATGAGCTTTGGGTATGGGGCGGATGGGCCACTACCAGGCAGGGATGAGCTTTGGGTATGGGGCGGATAGGGCCATATGTGAGTGACGTGAGATATGTTATTTAGTCCAGATATAAAGGTGCTGTGCCCCACCCCACCCCAGAGTCCATTGCTGCATGACCTGGGTAAACTTGCTTTTCCTCACATGCTGTAATTGACCTCAACAGACACTGTTAATAAAGGCCTGTGAAGTTGAAGATTCTTTGGTTTCAGTCTTAAATCTGTTTTAGTTCAGGATATCTAGAATTCTCTAGACCCCGACCAAACCGAGGTCACAACTAAAGAAGAGAAAAAGTTGTCCTCTACACTGATAAATTCTATGTTTGGCCAAGCAAAGCTGGCAACAAAGAAAGAAAATGTAGCCAGGACAGGCAGGGAAGTGATGCTTGTTTAATACTGCAGGCTATGGTGGTAACTGCAACCTGGATGAATTTGAAGTGGGTTATAGGTGCTACTATATGTGAGGTAGATGAAGAAGAGGGTCTGGTGCTGACACTGTAAAACTCTGTTGTTTTGAATACATATGTTTCTGGGTTGGGGTTTTTGTTGGTTTGTTTTGTTGGGAAGCACCTGAGCCAGAAAACTATCCCTGGGCACACTGTCTGTGTCAGTGATCATTTAACAGCTCAAAGATAAAAAGCTGAAGACTTCTGCCAACATGTGCATATCCTTCCCATCTACTCTCTCTCTCTCTCCCCCCCTCTCCCTCTTTCCTCCCTCCCTCCCTGCCTATCTCTGTAGCCAGGACCCACTCTGTTGGCCCTGATGGGAATTCGGCTGGAGGGCTTCCTTGCAGCTGCCACTTTGCCTCTGGTACTCACTATGGTGAGAGATATTTCTAGCAGCAGGTTTATTTACTGTAAGCTGTTTTTAATTCACCCACCTCAGACTTTAGACAACCTGTCCCCTTATAAACATCAGCAGCATTATTGCCTTTGAACACTACAAACTCCACTGCTGTTTTCAAACCCTGTCAACGGTTTTATTTATTTGGCACATCGTCTTATTCTAGGCGTCTCGCTGGTGGGTAGTTTCTGGTGATAAACTGATGGTGTATAATGCTTGCCTGTTCAGCTTTTCTGACCAAAACATTTTTCCTGAAAATTTGTAATTATAGCAATTCCAATAGAAGTTTTTACAATCAAAATGAAGTGTCGTATGGACCAAAATGCAAATAGAGCTGACGTACAAATTACATTACATTACAGGCATTTAGCAGACGCTCTTATCCAGAGCGACTTACACAACTTCTTATTACATTTATCCATTTATACAGCTGGATATATACTGAAGCAATTCAGGTTAAGTACCTTGCTCAAGGGTACAACGGCAGTGTCCTACCTGGGAATCGAACCTGCAACCTTTCGGTTACAAGTCCAGTTCCTTAACCATTATACTACACTGCCACACTACATGTGTGTAGTTGTGCTGGATGTATGCATCACAGTGACAAAATTAATATTTTGTTACATTTGACACAAGATGGAGAGCGATTCATTATTTCCTTTTACCCTGTAATTTTTGCAGATTAGTGTTCTGGGTAAGAGAAAAAGAAATGCATTATGGGACATTAGTAGATTCAGTATACCGAAAAAGGGATAGCTTGTAAAACAAGCCTAGCTCAGCCCGGACGCCTGTATGCAGCCAGTGGGGAATATTTGACAAGGCACAGCGGATATTGTTCTGGGGCATGCAGGTTGGCCTGCATACCAGGGCAACGGAGTGCATCTGATTCTCAAAGGTGAGTGTGTGTCAGAGTATGTGAGCGGGAGCGAACATTGATTAAGTTTAAAACATGGGCGATGTCTTCCTCTGGAGAGTGTAGCTATCTGGCTTAACTTTCCTGAAGTAAAAAGTTGAGTAAAATGTCAATACCAAGTCCCCCTCCCGCTGGGGAAACAATATTGACTGGGTTACCCACATTCACTCGCTTAGGCCCGCACACTCTGCGTCTGGGCAAAAAAAAAAAAAAAAAAAATGTTCTAGTTGATCTACTTTAAGGAGAAAGTACAAAAAATTGAACATGGCTAAAATTCTTCTTTAAAGCAGTGTGTAGAGCTTCAATAGAGATATACCTGTACATTTATGGTACAGTTTGCTTTAAGCTGTTAATGTGGTGCTACTGAATGGTGAAGATTTCTGTGCTGAATCTGTGACCCCCCCCCCCCCCCCCCCCCCCCCCTCAGGCTCTGTTCCTGGGACCCCTGATCCAGCTGACCCTGGACAGCCCCTGGGGTCTTGTTGATGGAATTAAACTGGGCTTTGGTGAGCTCCTTCATTCAACTGCATTAATGTGTATGGGGCATGGTGTGTGCGTGCGTTTTCTGCACCCTCTGGTTGGAATATGTTTCAGAAGGGCTTAAAGCTTATGGATTTAATGTCATTAAATGTTTTTAAATCAAAAATAAGAAAAATGGAGGCAGACTCACTAGGCTGTCATTGTTTTAATTAGCTTTTTCACTCACTTTTATATTGGACACCTTGTTTTTTAGTTGCCTTGTATTTATGTTGTGATTATAATAAACTTGTTTTAATGGTCTTTTTGTATAACTACCTGTTTTTAATTCTGCTGCTGCCTATCTTGGCCAGGGCTCTCTTGAAAAATAATTTTTTGATCTCAAAAAGACCCCCCAGTTAAATAAAGGATGATAACAATAACAGGGATAATAGCAATAAAAATAAGAATAATTAAATAATTGTAATAACAATATAATAAGAATGATAATAAGAATAATGATAATAATAATATTTTGTCACAGACCCCTGGTTCTGGGCTTTGTGTGTGAGTGACATGCGTTGGCTGAGGAACCAGGTGGTAGCTCCACTCACAGAAGAGCTGGTGTTTCGGGCGTGTATGCTGCCCATGCTGGTGCCCTGTGCTGGCCCCACCATCGCCATCTTCATCTGCCCCCTCTTCTTCGGAGTGGGTGAGTCCCTGGCTGTGTCTCAACTTGTACACTTGTGTTCTATCTAGTGCGTATATATCAAGCGCGGAAGTAAGAGGTCACGTGATCAAGTGCGTCCCAAACTCAGGTATGTTCTTTTGGCGTACTTGGGAGGCCCGAAAAACAAAGTAAGGCTGTGTCTGAAATTGTATACTTGCGTACTATTTAATAAATGGTCACGTGATAAAGCATCCCAAACTCAAGTATGCAAGAACGCAGCTATATTTACAAACCACCGGAAGTTTTCCTGTTGTACTTGGGAGGACCGAAAAACGAAGTATGCATCTGAGCGTACTTTCCCTATGTGTTTTCTGAGCTGGAAGCGATGATTTGGAATTTTCAATACTCAGGTAGGCTAACTGAAAGCCGACACAAGCTACAAGCGGGAAATAAGCTGACTTCTTTTAAAAAGCTTTTTATTATCAAAAATGACATATAGCCTATAGGCTACGGCAAGTCAGGGAACAAATTACATTGTGGCGAACATTACACACATCAATAACTAAACAGAAATGAAATGAAATGATATCTATTTGGGGGAAAAAGGATCCAAAGCGGGCGAGGATGACAATTGGAATACAAACCCCCCAATTTTCCTATTGAACTCTATGGAAAAATAAGTCAGGAGAAACAACCCTTCAAGTGATCCATCCATATCTACTGCATATTTTGCAGCAGAGTGATGGTTTGAGGCTTGTTTGATACCCAAGACCCTTGATGACCTACAGCCATTTAGCCAACCATGGGTTCCATACTGTTCCCATGTAATTTGCAGCGTAATCTAGTCCCATCACCCAATTCCCATAGAGATCCATTCAAATGCAGAGAGGTTATAGTATTGCTTGTAAGAGTACCTGAAAATAAGATATCAAGAGTCTTTTGATATCCTTTTATACCCAGTCATGTTTACCTGTGGAATGTTCCAAGCAGGTGTTTTTTGAACTTCCCAGTCTTTTTTTTTGCCCGTCTCAACTTTTTTGGAACGTGTTGCAGGCATCATATTTGTAATTGGTGTATATTTACAAAAATCTATAAAGTTGATGAGGTACATTGAATATCTTTTCTTTGTACTGTTTTCAATGAAATGTATGTTAAAAAGAATTTACAAATCACTGCTTTCTGCTTTTATGTGCATTTTACATACTTTACATTAGCAAATGGAGAGGGATCAAGCCTAATTTTAGCCTACTCGTTTTTTAAATGACAGCCAAATTTGTCAATTAGCCTTTAAATCCAAGAAAAGTGTTAATACTATGAACAAAAAGAACAAGAAAATATTGGCTATGTCTTTTTGCCTTTTATTCCGATTGATTGTCATACTCGTCCACTTTGTATCCTTTTTTCCGATAGATATTGGGCTATGTCGGTTTTGGTGTCTTGTTTTTCGTGACATGCCTTTTACCACCAAATTAGTATTTTAGTTTTTATTTAATTTAATTTATGTTTAGTTATTGATGTGTGTAATGTTTGCCACAATGTCATTTGTACCCTGACTTGCCATGTAGGCTAGCCTATATGCAATTTTTGAGAAAAAGCTTTTTAAAAAGAAGTCTCCTTATTTCCCACTTAAAGAGCAAGTGTCGGCAGTTGTGTTGGCTTTCAGTTAGCCTACCTGAGTATTGAAAATTCCAAATCTTAATTTCCAGCTCCGAAAACACATAGGGAAAGTACGCTTGGATGAATGCTTCGTTTTTTGGTCCTCCCAAGTACGCCAGAAAAACTCCCGGTGGATTGTAGCCGAGGGGTGTGTCGCAATACTCAAAAAATGCACCCTCCTTTCCTCCACTACCACCTCCTCTCCTCTGTTCCCCGGAAACAGATCTTTGTGTCCTAATCTAATGTTGCTGATTTCATATTAATTACATATTAATTGTTAAATATTAATTAATGTCTCAACGCAAACCGCAATGTAAGGTATATTGTATACTGTTCATGCAACTACTTGTACTTGAAACGTACAGACAGTTTTGCATATTTCCGGGTAGGAGACTAGTGGAGGAGAGGAGTGGAGGAAAGGAGGTGGGGAGTGAAGAATATTGAGACGCAGCCTAAGTGTGCTTGCAGGTTTGGGACGCACTTCCTTCATCACGTGACTGTTTGTTAAATAGTACGGAACTATACAATTTCAGACACAGCCATACTTTGTTTTTCGGTCATCCCAAGTACGCCAAGAGAACATACCAGACAGAGTTTGGGACACACTTTGATCATGTGACCGCTTACTTCCGCGCTTGATATACGCACTAGATAGAACACAAGCCTGAAATTTTAAACACAGCCCATGTTTTACCGCATCTTAACCTTAATATAGGCTGCATACCTCTAAGCATTTCCTCTGTTTACTTTATAAATAAAACTATACCAACATCCCTTCACCACAAATTTGTATAACAAGCTATGTGTTTCTGCTGTAGCATAGCTGTTTGCCTATACTTCAGATGTCAGTTGCAGTCTAACCTGCACCGGATGTGATTCTTGCTGACTAATGTCAGAAGAGTTTTTTATTTATTTATTTTTTCCTTTCCCAGATGAGTTATGACGTTGTAGTAGAGCTATGGGGTTTTTAAGCGCTCTGCATTCTTGCATATTGAGTACTACAGACGTCTTAGTGCCCTTGGAAGTGTACTTACAAGTACACAAGTATGCAATTTGAGACACAGCTCCTCTTTTCAGCGTCTAACTCCGGCCCTGTCCGTCTACGCCTTTCTTTATGCCCCATGTGGGCCTTTTCTCTGTGAGATTTCGCACCGTCCCCCTATTAAAACGGCACACGTCGTGAGACTCTGTTTCTACGCCAGTCTGTGAGTTTTATTTTTTTCCTTTGTGTGAGTTTGTACCTGTTCTGACTGACTGTGTGATTCCAGCCCATTTCCACCACGTGATCGAGCTGTTGCGCTACCGACAGGTGTCTATATCGGGAATATTTCTGTCTGCAGGTAAGATTCTGTAAACGCCACTCTACCAGTATATCAATGCCCAGCACCACTTTTCTAGTATATCAATGCCCAGCACCACTCTACCAGTATATCAATGCCCAGCACCACTCTACCAGTATATCAATGCCCAGCACCACTCTACCAGTATATCAATGCCCAGCACCACTCTACCAGTATATCAATGCCTAGCACCACTCTACCAGTATATCAATGCCCAGCACCGCTCTACCAGTATATCAGTGCCTAGGACCGCTCTACCAGTATATCAATGCCAAGCACCACTCTACTTGTAATGAACACTGTGACCGCCTGTTCATTTACTGAAATGCTGAAAATGTATCAATAACACACAATTATTCCTTAGTTTTCAGGAACCAATCCAGAATCCAGGTTGTATGTATAGACAGGCTGGTTGTCACATAAACAGTTATAGACATAAATAGCATGTAATGACAATGATGGATGTTAGATTAGTGGGAGATAAATTTGAGAAGAAGAGGAAACTGTTTTGTGTTTCAGTGTTCCAGTTCTCCTACACTGCTGTCTTTGGGGCGTACACCGCTTTCATCTTTATCAGAACAGGTGCGTGCGTGCGTTTGTGTCGTTATGTGTAAGACTTGTGACGTGTACATGGTAATCTAACTCTAAAGGAATTTACATTTCTGAGCCATTAGTTAGGTTCACCTGTGTCTGGTCTCAGTGTTTACCAGAATTTATTAATTTCCTTTTACATTACATTTAGGCATGTAGCAGACCCCTATTCAGAGCAAGTTACGTAACTTTACCTTTATTCTTTACATACCAAAGTATGTGATTTGGGAAAAAAAGTATTTCCCCAAATTTGCATTTCACGATGGAGCCTGTTCTTTCTGTAATCAGTGCTCAAAATTGTGACCTTTGGTCACACATGCAACCAAAATTGAAATGGTCTGACCTGCAATTTAAAATCTGGAACACTTGGGCAACCGTAAATACTTGTCCTGGTGCTCCTAAATTTTGAAGTTGGGAGCTCCAGCGCTAACAAGTAAAAAACTACATTTTGAATCCTGTCTAACGGATATTTACTTTGTGTTTATGTCTAATTGGCAGCCCTCTAAAATGACTGCATCGCTGATAGGTTAAAATGTAATTGCCATTATACTTATGCAAACAACATGGTCTCCAAAAAAACCAATGCCAAATTCTTATGTAGTGGACAGTATGTTGTTGGTTAAAATGTAAATCACATTATTATTTATGCAAACAACATGCTGTGCGTGTATGCGTGTGTATTTGTCTCTGCTTTAATTGTGCTTGTGTCTCCAGGTCACCTGGTTGGGCCGGTGCTGTGCCACTCCTTCTGTAACTACATGGGTTTCCCTGCGGTGAGCGCTGCCCTGGAGCACCCTCAGCGCCTGCTCATCCTGCTCTGCTACCTGCTGGGCGTGGTCGTCTTCCTGCTGCTCTTCTTCCCCGCCACTGACCCCTTCTTCTACGGCTCTGCCCCCATCTGCAGCCTGGCTGGCAGCCCGCGGGCCGTGTGCTCCTGACGCCCCCCGCCACGCCCGCCCCCTGGGCACCGCCCCCCTCCAGGAGACGGCACAAAGTGGAGGGGTGCTCCGCCAGCAGGGGGCTCCACTTCCCCTCAGGTCTCCAGTGTTGTCCTCTGTGAGAGCTCAGGCTGCTCTATCTCTCTCTCTCTCTCTCTCTCTCTCTCTTTGCCTCAACATGGCCAAGTCTGAAGCAATCTCACTGCAAAATCTCATCACTCACCTGTTTACACTCCTCTCTCTGTTCCTGTCTTTACCTCTCTTAGTCCCTCTGTTTAATTATCTCTCTCCCACCCTCTCTTTTTCTTTTTTCCTCTTCTGTTTTCTCTCGCTCTTTCACACACTCCTCTTTCCAGAATTTCTCCGCCATAGAAATCTGAAGCCTGTCTCTTCCACTTTGCGATAGCGATTATTGAGACTAACTGTTTTTGCCATGCTCAGATATTGAGTTTACATAGCCCTGTATCACACAGTTTTGTCCTGTCCTGCTATTGGCTGGGTTGGGGGACAGTAGAGTTCTGTCCTGCCCTGCTATTGGCTGAGTCAGGGGACAGTAGAGTGTGTGAGTCAGGATCGCTATGTCATTAAGAACTGATATGTTGTACAACATTTTTCAAACCTTTCATTGTTATATTGTGAAACGTTTGAACACCTCAGATGCCTACTACAGTGCACAAATTGGGAAGGTTTGACTGCATTAACATGCTACACTAATGGACCCATCATGTAATATCACAAACCCAATAATTTCCACAACACCGACAGAAAGGTCACACAAATGTCAGAGAGAGAGAGAGAGAGACCGCAGCTTCACGTTGAGCATCACTGGAGATTAAAGCAATAACTACTACTTGGCCTGATCAGGGATTGCTTTTGGTAAAACAAAGGTGTATTTGAATGAAGAATGGCCGATTTGATTTGCAAAACGTGATTTAACCTTCTCTCACTAACATATCTATTTTATTTTTATTTTTTTAAAGTAATTCATCTTATTGTTAATTGTGTAGCATTACAATACAGTCATCTGTAAGTGTTGCATAGGATTGTTTGTTTTTTTTCAGATTTACACCTTGATGATTAATTTACTACAGAGCATAATTTCTGCTTCCAGAAGGAATAAGCAGCATCATTATTTTTTTAAAGAACCAAAAAGGGACATTTGTGCCAGCAAATAAGACAAAAAGTACTATAAGCTCTAAGAAACAGCAGATATGCAGGTATTGTACATTGTATTGTATTTTTTTTTTAAACACACTGTATTAAGTTTACGATTGTGTGCAGTGATGGCCCTTCCTGCTGGCTCTCAGACTGCAGCTCTTCCCTCAGCTCCTTATCCCGGTCACACCCTTCAGACACACAGAGAGAAGAATAAGGACCTGATTTACTAAGACCTTTAGCATGTGCAAAACCTTTTAGCACCCGCAAAACCAATAACGCAACCAATGATTGGTCATGGTATTTGTTTTGCACCAATCATAAAGCTAAAGGTCTTAGTAAATCAGGCCCTAAGCGTTCTGTCAGCACCTATACCTCCGATGGCAGTGTTATACATGAATGTACAGACCAATAGCGGCAGTGTTCTGGGTGTCCGAGCGCATAGTTCAGCATATTTATGTTTGCCCTCAACCTGGCTTTCTGATTGGGCTTTGCTGCAGGTAGCAGGTTCAGTTTGTCAAATCACAGGGACACTGGAACTGAAGGAGTGCTCATTGTTTTTGACACTACAGCTGAATGCTGGGGAGAGGTCCATGTTGATGCTATTGCGTGTATCCAGCAGGTGGCGCTGTATGACTGGTACAATGGTATAATGTTTTTGAGGGCAATGAGCACGAGCTGCAGAAGGAAATACAAGGCACTCAGGGCTTCACTGGGGGTCTGCATCTCCTCTCCTTGGTCATCCCGGCAGCACAATTTAGATTTTTTTATTTTATTTATTTATTTTTTATACGTTTTTATGGCATGATGCAGACGCCCCATAATTGAAATGCTGGGGTTTTAAACTGTCCGCTGTGCGTCGTTGGTTGCTCAAGGGCGAGACGCTGGGGGATCGCATTCAGCTCTCTCTCCCTTCCCGTCCCGAGAGAGCAGTTTCCATGTCCGTGTTTCCGCTCCCACATCCAGATCTGCACGCTGAGGCCCGTCTGGGTGAAATGTGTCCACCGTGGCCGTCTTAAAATGCTCGCACGGGGGTAACTCGTTGCCTGAGCTTTCTGCTGTTTCTGTCAATATCCCAGTCTAATGACGTCCACGTCAACTCAAAGGTGCATATGTTGTACAGCCGTTAATTATAGTAGGTCTATAGAAATATATTTTTGCAAATAAGTGTTATTTTACAGAATGTTTTTTGGAAAACAGTGACGTTAGGCTTTGGGTAATGGTCAACCTGTTACATTTGCCACACAATGACAGGTAAATTTAGACACCACTGGATTTTAATTTATTGTTATTATTATTTTTTTTCTTTTGCAAAAGATTATGTGGATGTTTATATTACCAATGAATATATTTTGTAATGAGATCTATTTTGATGACCTGAATTGAATGTTTTGAAAGCTGATATAGGTGCATGTTTCTGTGTTTACATCATGTGCAATTTTGGGACAAAGACTTTGACAGTGTTTTATGACAATCTTGTAAGGGACCTTGATGTATGTATCAATTTATTCTTGAAATCCCAACAGTTTTCATAAATAAATGGGGTTAATTTAAGATTTTTGGAAATCTGGGTGTTTTTTTTCAATTTTCTCATTGTCTGATCTGATTGGACAGTGTTTTGTTTTAAGTTGGTAAAATCAATATTACAATTTTCCAAATTCAACTAATGATTGATGTTGTTCTTTTTTGTGATCAGTTGATTTTATTGTAGACCTTAATTCTAAAATAATTCAGCCTTTAACATAAGAAAGAAGGAAAGAAACTTGATGAAATGAATAATTTGAATCAAGAAAGAAAAAAGATTAGGCCTGATTTCCAAAGATAAACAGCTTTGTTCACACATTTATATTGTTACATAGGGGTTAATAAAGCCTATATTGCTGACTGCAGAGTCTGTTTATTTGTGACATCTGTCTCACACACAACACACACACCACACACAAACACAGCTTAACTTCCAGTTAAACTCAAATTGGAATTATATCTTTAAAGATCATGGAGTCTATTGAATATGCATCCTGTAATGGAATGTCCTGTGTCCATTATCACAAAGTATAGGAATCATCTAGAATCATAATAGGCCTGCAAAATCATATTTAGGGTTGGATTAGTTAACAACTACACTCAAAGATGCAAAGCATACTGTAATACTTTCCTGACAGGACTGGCACATGGAAATATTAGATGTGAGTACTTGCAAATTTGTGGTTGATAACAAAAATGTGCTCTGCTGTGTCCACATGTGACAGTGTGCTTGGCTTGAGCAGAAATCTTCAGAATTATTGCTTTTAGGCAACAAGTAGACATTCAAGAAAAAACCCTAACTAGTTCAGTGTGCTTTCAAATTCACAAACTGGATGAATTGTTATTTAAAAAAAAAAAAAAAAAAATCATCTAGCAGGGTGAACATTTTCAAAATTAGCTATCTAATTAGCAAGCTAGCCTGGTAGCTAGAAGACGAAAAGAAAACTGGGCGCTCTAGTCTAGTAAAAAAACAGCAGAGATGTAAAATACAGTCAAGCCGGAAAGTCTCCCCACCCTTTCACCTTCTCCACGTTTTATTACGTTACAGACTTATACTACAATAGATTGAGTTCATTTTTTGCCTCAAACATCTACACACAACACCCCATAATGACAATGTGAAAAAAGTTTTTTTGAGATTTTAGCAAATTTATTAAAAATAAAAAACTAAAATTTCTCATTTACATAAGTATTCATACCCTTTGCTTTAACATATTTTTAAAGTATCATATTTCATATTTGGTCGCATATCCTTTACATGCTGTTACTTCCTGAAGTCTGTGACCATCAACATCAAAAAACTGTCGATATCTTATTTTCAGGTACTGTTACAAGCGATACTATAACCTCTCTGCATTTGAATGGATCTCTATGGAAATTGGGGGGTGAGACTAGATTCAGCTGTAAATTACACTGGTACAGTATGGAACACATGGCTGGCTAAATGGCTGTAAGTTATCAAGGGTCTGAGCTATCAAACGAGCCCCAAACCATCACTCTGTTGCCAGATATGGAGTAGATGTGGATGGATCACTTTAAGGGTTGTTTCTCCTGACTTTTTTCCCCATAGAGTTCTATAAGAAAATGAGTCCGAAAATGAAAAAAATGAAAATGAGAAAATGCAGAGAGGTTATAGTATCGCTTGTAACAGTACCTGAAAATAAGATATCGACAGTTTTTTGATGTTGATGGTCACAGACTTCAGGAAGTAACAGCATGTAAAGGATATGCGACCAAATATGAAATATGATACTTTAAAAATACGTTAAAGCAAAGGGTATGAATACTTATGTAAATGAGAAATTTTATTTTTTTATTTTTAATAAATTTGCTAAAATTTCAAAAAAACTTTTTTCACATTGTCATTATGGGGTGTTGTGTGTAGAATTTTGAGGGAAAAAATGAATTTAATCAATTTTGGAATATGTCTGTAACGTAATAAAACGTGGAGAAGGTGAAAGGGGTGGGGAGACTTTCCGGCTTGACTGTAGGTGTTCTTGGAACTGGGGGAACAAAGCAATAGTGAAACAAAATGGAGATGGAAAAGAAGGAAAAGAATGAATTAAAAAAAGGCCTGGTAGCTAGGTAAGCGCTTGATCAATCCACTGTCAATAAAGCTAGCTAGCCTACAATAAAATGGTGCCATGTCTGGTTTTCTCACCCCCAACTCCACAGTCCCTCTACACTCGCCTGGTCAGACACTAAGTCTAGAAAATCTAAAATCGGTGTTAGTCCCAGGAATACATAAAAAAGGTAAGATATTCACACTATATTGCTCAAGTAGTTTATTACAGAAACCAATGTTTCGACACGGTATCTTCCTCAGGGTGTATGCTGTGAGGAAGACACTGTTGAAATGTTGGTGTTTGTAATAAATTAACTGTAATGTCAACCTAACAAACAAGCAAAAGAAAGTAGCTACCATTAGATAGAAAACCTACTTTTTACACAGCTATACCTATAACATTTTCCCAAAAGGACATTCAAAGAATAAAAGAAAGAATATCTAAAGAGAGTGAGGGGAGCCATGGTGCAATCTGATGAGGTGAGTCTTCAGTCTGCTGTTCTGACTGCAGAGATGCCAGACACCCAGAAATAGCAGAATGGAGGGGTCTGTGGTGGGGGTGGGGGGGGTGGTACAGTATCTCAGCTTTAGCCAAGTTCAGCTTTAGGCAACGATTTGTCATCCAGCTTGAGTCTTACAAGCAAGCTGAGATGATGAGCTGTGTGTCATCAGTGTAGCGATGATAAGGCAGGGAGGGGACTTGCTAAAGAGAGAGGAGGAGAGAACCCAGGACTCAACCCAGGACTCAACCGTGGGGGTTCAGTGTAGAATTTTGTATTGACATTCCGTTCTGAGTCTCTCACCCTGTTGCTGTCACGCTTAATATTTGGCATGAGCTGACCTTCTGCCCTTGATTACCTTCTTTGCTTACCTCATTTTGCGGTTTGGAGCATCTCCTGCACACTCCTTTACGAGTGGAGATGAGACGTGAGGGAGAAGAGGGAGCGGAGGAAATCTGGCGCATATGCGGAAACAATTTCAATTTACTAGATTCAAACCAGCACTGAAGTCACGTGCTGGGGAGGGCGTGGCCATAGTTGTGCTTTTGTTTTCTTTACAAGGACAGATTAACACGTGTTTAAATGCTATTTTTATTCACACAAATTCAGAAGTTACACACATGAACATTGCAAGCTAAATGAACAAGTGCTCAAATCAATTTTTTTCTTCCTGCCAGAACAGTCAGAAAAATAAAGGCAAAAGAACTCACAAATGCACTCTTACTCGCAAATACACTCTTAATTACAAATGCACTCTTACTCGCAAATGTACTCGTCATCACAAATGCACTCTACATTCTTTCACGGTCGTATACGTGCTAGAAGTGTCATTTTGAGACTGTTTTAGCTGCCCCATAGAAGTGAATGGAGAGCGACAAATACCCTATTCTGGATTATCACCCCTGGGGAGCACAGAGCAACTAATGAACATATTTTGCCACTATTAACTACACAACCCAAAGTTCTACCAACAGTCCAGCTGTTTTAAGCGTTTCTCCAGTACATACGCGCCATTACGTGCGCGGGGTGGAGATTTGATGAAAAGGAGGCGTGTCTGCAAGATATATTTAAACTTAATAATTTTTTTCTGCCCAACTTTGTTCAGAAAAAAACGTAGTTTATGTCTAGCGCCGCCAATAGATGATTATGAAAAATGCAGCTACTTTCGCAAAAATGGATATTAGAATGAGTGCATGTTCTTTGAAAAAAAATATTGGTTTTATTTTCCTTTGCATAGTCTACTTACAGTTATCAAAGAGCTGTCATAAAAATAAAAATATGTAAAAGTAGCTAGGCTATGATTGACTGTCTGGTATATAATACCAGACCAATATTAGATGGACTCATTTATAGACAGTGTTTGGATCATAATCGCTTTGACAGAGAGACGATTTTGTAGCCTACTTGTGTGAGCACAGCTGCTCCAAAATTATTAGGAAACGCAAAGTAACTCCCCGCAGTGTAGATCTATCAGTGCTCCAGGTTAAATTCTCTCTCCTTCCTGGCCACATCCTTCCGGCATGTGACAGATGCACTCAAAAAAGAAATCTTTGGACAGTGGTTGCACGAAGAAAATTGTGGACCTCCGCAAATCTGGTTCATCCTTGGGAGCAATTTCCAAATGCCTGAAGGTACCACGTTCGTCTGTACAAACAATAGTACGCATGTATAAACACCATGGGACCACGCAGCCGCCGTCATACCGCTCAGGAAGGAGACGCATTCTGTCTCCTAGAGATGAACGTGCTTTGGTGCGAAAAGTCAAATAAATCCCAGAACAACAGCAAAGGACCTTGTGAAGATGCTGGAGGGAACAGGTACAAAATTATCTATATCCACAGTAAAATAAGTCCTATATCGACATAACCTGAAAGGCTGCTCAGCAAGGAAGAAGCCACCACTCCAAAACCGCCATAAAAAAGCCAGACTACACTTTAAAACTGCACATGGGGACAAAGATCTTACTTTTTGGAGAAATGTCCTCTGATCTGATGAAACAAGAATTTAACTGTTTGGCCATAATGACCATCGTTATGTTTGGAGGAAAAAGGGTGAGGCTTGCAAGCCGAAGAACACCATCCCAACCATAAAGCACGGGGGTGGCAGCATCATTTTGTGGGGGTGCTTTGCTGCAGGAGGGACTGGTGCACTTCATAAAATAGATGGCATCATGAGGAAGGAAATGTATGTGGATATATTGAAGCAACATCTCAAGACATCAGCCAGGAAGTTAAAGCTTGGTCGCAAATGGCTCTTCCAAATGGACAATGACCCAAAGCATACTTCCAAAGTTGTGGCAAAATGGCTTAAGGACAACAAAGTCAAGGTATTGGAGTGGCCATCACAAAGCCCTGACCTCAATCCAATCGAAAATTTGTGGGCAGAAATGAAAAAGCGTGTGCGAGCAAGGAGGCCTACAAACCTGACTCAGTTACACCAGTTCTGTCAGGAGGACTGTATAGCCATGAGAAAATAATTAGTAGTGAAGATTTCAACTACTACTTTTCTCTGAAGCAGCTTGAATAAGGGTTGTGATTAGCCTCTGTAATGACTTATTTGTGCATTGTAGGAAATTGTAAGGAGATGAATAATTTGACACTACGTGCAAAGATCGGAAATTAGTTTGAAATTGGGTCTAAAAACAAATAGATGTTGATAAAACTTTCACTTTTGAACAATTTTTAGACTTCCATTTAACATCTAACATAGACATACGTATATTAAACATCTTTTATACATCTAAATGGTCACTGGAAAAATTGGTTGAAATTGGGTCCAAATATGAATGTCTAATAGACATCTACAAATATACGTTGAAAAAAATTTCACTTTTGAACTATTATTAGACTTCCATTAGACATCTAACATAAACATCTATTAAACATCTTTTATACATCTAAATGATCACTGGGTATGATAATTTTATCAATGTGATGTATTAATATCTTCACTGCATGCCTATCCCCCGTCACGCAAGAGCAACTACGATGCAGGATTTTCCAAAAGGCAAATGCGGTTTAAAGGCACTGTCACTGACATGTTGAAAATGCATAAACCCACAAACATTTTTTTAGTAGATACCTGGCAACCCGGGGGGCAGGTACAAGAAACATGTAATTAAAATATCATGCCCTGTACCACCCACATTTTGAGATAAGCACCTGCGCAACACAAGTTAGAACACGGCGTAAGCCAGCTCGCATTTAATCCACGCAGGAGAGCCACTTAAGCGCATGACTTAAGTTGGCCATTTCTGAATCCGGCCCTTACTCACAAATGCACTCTTATTCACAAATGCACTTCTAATCACAAATGCACTCTTACTCACAAATGCACTCCTACTCACAAATGCACTATTCATTACAAATGCACTATTCATTACAAATGCACTCTTACTCACATATGCCCCCTTAATCACAAATGCACTCTTATTCACAAATGCCCTCATAACCACAAATGCACTCTTATTCACAAATGCCCTCCTAATAACAAATGCACTCTTATTCACAAGTGCCCTCATAATCACAAATGCACTCTTATTCACAAATGCCCTCCTAATAACAAATGCACTCTTATTCACAAGTGCCCTCATAATCACAAATGCACTCTTATTCACAAATGCCCTCCTAATAACAAATGCACTCTTATTCACAAATGTCCTCCTAATAACAAATGCACTCTTATTCACAAATGCCCTCCTAATCACAAGTGCACTCTTACTCGCAGATGCACTCTTGGAACAGAATGGAATCAAACGCTTGGAATCATACGCTTCTCAGCGTGGAATCAAATGTGAAATCACATTTTTTATATATGAAGGTGGCCTTGGTTTTTCCATGGTGTGTATCTTTGCATGTTTTATAAATTAAAAAGCTGGTCTACTCCAGGATATTTCCTGTGCACAAGCAGATGCATGGATGGTGCCGAGAGCACTTAGGCTGCAGAAGCCATCTCAAGGTGTATAATATTTATGGTAGTGTCCCACATGGAGTCCCTGCTCTAACACTTAGGCATCTCCTTTCAAACCGAGGAGCGCTCCCAAACATCACCAAATGTCCCTGAGACTAGGTGAACCGAGGACACGTGTTTAGGGCCTTTCAGCAACATATGGGACTTAGTTAATGCTGTTGTGAAATCGCTGACACTGCTGTAAAATATATTCATATTTTTCCCACTGAAGAAAATGAATCATGCATGTAATTCATTTTATTTTAGTATTTCCAGAGGTCAACAAAGCTTGCATAAGCCTTTTGGGTAAGTATCAGTTTGAGGGGAGGATAGTCATCACACGTCATGCACAAATCTTGACCCCAGATGCTTTATTTCAGGTTGCTGTTTTTGAAATTACAGGATTTGTAGTGGGAACCACTTTACTTGGTACTAGCAAGTAAGTTATAGGTCAGTGGTTGACCTGGCCTGAATTGTTATCTCCTGTTTGAACCCCACCTACATGAACTAACCACGCCCATTTGGGCTCACATCGGAAAGTCAACCTGGACCTGGTCAGGCTCACCATAGCACTGGTCATGAACCTGGTCAGGCTTGTGGTACTAATGGTCATGAACCTGGTCAGGCTCGCGGTACTACTGGTCATGAACCTGGTCAGGCTCGCAGTACCACTGGTCATGAATCTGGCAGGTGAGGCTATGCACAGCATGATCCTGGTAAAATTTTGCTTCCGCCATTATGTAAAGGAGTTGTGCCTGATGTTAGAAAGGCAGAATGTTAGGCTCTGATTTTTATTTGATTGGGGGCTACACCTGTACAGCTGAGCCTATGGTGATCCAGCGCCCATCACTGTGCCTTCATCTCTGGCTATGGAATGTCTTATGCCTGCCAAACAGCCTTGAGCTACAGGCAGTCATAACAGGCAGAATGGTGTAGACATCTGGTATGTTTTTTATTCCAAGTATTTTAAATCCTTTGTCTTCTCTTCTTTATTTTTCTCCGGAAGTAGCCATCGTTCTTCAGTTAGACTTCAATTGCTACCTCCGAAATTAAACTCTCAAGAAAAGTAATTGCTTCACATATTGAAGTCTGACTCTGTATGAAAGGTGTGTGTGTGTGTGTGTGTGTGTGTGTGTGTGTGTGTGTGTGTGTGTGTGTGTGTGTGTGTGTGTGTGTGTGTGTGTGTGTGTGTGTACCTGTCTCTCAATCCTTCATGCAGGATTCTTAAGAATTGACAGACTAAGGCCCTCCAGCTTGCAACCTAAAAGCTCTAAAACAGACCCTGTTTCTATGCCGGGAAATGTTTTTGGGCAGGAAAAGAAAATAATAAAGACTATCTCAGATGGCAGCCTGTTGTTAGGCACCTTTACTGGAGAAGCCCTCAAAATAGAGAATCATTCATCATCTTATATGCATGCCAAAATGACTGCTTTACATGTTACATAGTTTAGAAATCAATAGGTTTGAAGAATTATGGTAATTTTTAACATCACATATTCAGCCTCCCAAACCCCTGTGGGTAATTTTGTTTTAGGTTTTCATTAAATATGTCACAATATGGTCGAAAACAAATTCAGCTTTTGGTTTTGTGAAGTATTTGCAGACACATTTTTTATATATTGGAACAAGGCCATGTCAGAGATCCTGGCTATTTGGAAAGATGCAACATCCAGGATTAATCAATGAATACAACCTCCATGACAGTTTGTTTGCAGTGGCACAAGACCAATTTTTAAAAACGTTCAACAAGATTCCCAAAACAGTAGATGCTGCTTTTCTCACCACTTGGAAAGAGCTTTGGAGTTGGTGCTGGTTTGAAATTTGGTCTGATTCTTCATTGCAGCTCAACTACACACACTCCCCGATTGACTGTCAAATGTAATTTTGTGTGAAGACCCAGCCGTGGGTCTTTCCAAAACTACAGATGTGGTATGCTCTGCATCGGCAGCAGCTTGTGAACTTTCCGGCTCTGACGCCTCCCCATTTCAGTGTAATGGGTATTAGGATTAATTTGTTTCTGTTTTCGTGAAATGATCGCTGCACTCAGGGGAAATTCAGGTGAGTGTGTTGCAGTGCTGCCTCCGTTTAATAATGGTATTCGCCATTTATCCTGCACTGTGAAGTACAAAACAAAATTGCCTTTTCATTCAGGAGCTTCAAACCCATCAAAATCCGACGAGGTGGAAAATCTTGACTTCCTCACACATCACCAGTAATCTCATTGAAGGAGAGAAGGAGCCCTGCAGCAGTCATTACTTACCCCCCCACTCCCGCCCCAGCTGATCCCAGATCAGCACACCGCCACAGTAGTGAACATGTGGGGCCCGAGACGGCCAGACGACACTGCGGCTCCAGCAAGCCCTCCCCGCTGTGCCGTTAAACGCAATCCCTGGCCAACCGTCCCTGCCGCGTCGTTAAGCAGGATACCTGGCTGTGGCCCTCCGTTGCCATGCCAACCCACTGCTCAGCCCAATCTATCAAGCGCCACAGCCTTTGGAGTGGAATGAAAGGTGAGGCTGGAAAATGGTGAGTAATCTCTTCTCCACACGGTGCTGGCGGGACCTGGGGCCGTAAATCAGGGAGTTAGCGGCTGATCCCAGCTGGGCTGATCTCAGCTGTGCTGATCCCACTTCGAGTATGCTGGACTATGAGAGGTAAAAGTCTGTGTATAGTCCGCTAGACTGTCTGTCTGTGTATGTGTGTGCTCCCTGTTTTCATCACTCTGTGAGGACCTTTAAAGTGGAGCAGTGCGGCTTACTCCATACCCCTCTCACACTTACTGATGTAATCACCGGTCCTCAAAAAGAGCTTCTGAACTGATGGTATTTTTTTACTATTCAAACTGCAAAGCATGCATTGAGAGGGTGAGAGTGTTTCTGTGCAGGGGCGGTGCAGAGACCCTTTGAAGGGCAGGTGCTCATAGTGAGAAAAGAGCACACCAACCTTAAAAAAAAAACTTTTACAACACCCAGTTATTGTACAGAACAGGTTTTACCAAAACGAATGAATAAAAAAAATGACAGTAACAATAATAATACAAATATCAATTTTTTATCAAATCAAAGGGGCACTTCGGGCACCTGGGTCAAAAGGGGCAGGTGCTCGGGCCCCCTCCCCTCTGCACATGCTTGTTTCCATGTATATCAGTAGCATGTATATCAGTAGCATGTATATCAGTAGCATGTATATCAGTAGCATGTATATCAGTAGCATGCATATCAGTAGCATGTATATCAGTAGCATGTATATCAGTAGCATGTATATCAGTAGCATGTATATCAGTAGCATGTATATCAGTAGGCTGTATCTGAAAATAACACAGGTACAAATATATATAGTTGTAAAAGATAAGAAAAGTATCAAATACTGTATGAAATCTGTTTTACTGGCAGCTTGCTCAGCTAAATCCTGGTGTAATATGTGCCCCATGGTGTTTCATACTGACTGCCAGTGCCAACATGGTGATGCGTAGAAACCTGTAGAAGTAAAAATATTAAACATATATTATTACTGCACATCTGAAGTATCTTGTATTTTTGTGTGTGTGCATGCATGTGTATTTCTATATCCTTGCATGTGTCTTTGCGTGTATAAGCTCTTTCTTGCCATGATGTTTATTATCTTTATTATAATCATATACACATTCATATGTCCCCAGCTTCACTGTACTCATCTATCCAGTGCAGGCATTTGCTTTAGTACCTCAGAGACCTGCTCTTTCCATTATTAACAAAGCCATGGTGACCCAGCATGTTGCTTCTCTGCAATAATATATTCTCTGCAGCTCTTGCAGTGAAGAAATAGCAGTTTTGCTGAACTCCAGGTCCTGACGCTAGTGTTGCTCCCTTTGAAACCGCACCAAAGGCGAGGGGCGTGAGGTAGATATTTCCTGTGAGTTGCGTCTCGCTGCTAGAAGCGAGGTGCCGCGCCCCAGTTATGCACCGAACCCTGTGCAGCATTTGCACGGTGCGTAGGGGCTGCTTCAAACACCCGCCCGTCTCCGCTTCGTTCGACACGCTTCGTTCCACGCGCCGAGAAACCCCGGAACACATTCTACCGCTGCGCCTTTAGAGGTTATTTAGTATTCTGAACGCAATCCAGGCCAATTCCCACGTCCTCCCCCTTTCTCACCACCTCCCTCCACAAAAAATAATAGACTAATACAATTGTCGGGGGGGGGGGGGGGGGGGGACAAATAAACAATTTTCATCTCCAAAATGGAAGGGTTTATGATTATTTTCATTTTTTTTTAAATAACACAAAGATTTTAAGGGAACCCAGACATGTAAAGTGAGCCAGCTTTTTTTCTCTCGTTGTTTTGGAGCTAGTGGCTTGGGGCGGGTGCAGGGCTCCAGGAAAGTCTCATTCCAGCTTCCTCTGGGGGTCCTGAGAAAGCAGACAGGGTTGGGGGGGGGGGGGGGGGGGGGGGGGGGTCAGAGGGGGTAACGGTGTTAGAGAGGGGGGTTCTGACCAGAACTCTGAATGCACAAGCTGTCGTCAAACATGGCGAATAAATTTAGCTATGCAACACCTCGGGGCTCACAATACGATGGGGGGGGGGCGGGGCTTAAACCAGGCCACCCTACATGGCTCTCCACCGTCAGGCTGAGGCGAATACATAATCAGTAAAATAGATAAACAAGAATTCCAACTCTGGCGCCATGTTTGCCATTTTGAGTGGCATAAAAGGAGAAGGAAGGGAGGGATACTCTTTTCTTACACAGGCCATTTCCTTATATGGGCTGTGAAGGAAGTGGCTATTAAAAGTTAATGGGGCATCGAGACAACCATTTGAATATATGGTTTTTATTTTAGCTTATTTGTTATGTAAGAATCATCATACACAAAGGTACAGTAGCATTCTCTGCACTCTGCTAGAGTACATTCTGGTACCCTGGGAGTCATTCTGTAGGTCAGGGATTTTTAAAATGTGTTCCTGGGGAACCAACTGTGTATTGTGTATACTGTTGTCCTGGCAACAAGGAAGACATTTAATATATTACATTCTGTAATTTGTTGATGTTTTGAAGACGTTTGGGGTTTCTCTTTACTTACATCAATAATACCGCAATACAAGTTGCTTATTTCAAGTATTTATTTCAAAAAAGTGTCACCAATATTCGCACCACTGTTTTCAGTACGTTGTGCATGCTCCCTACACAAGGAAAGCACGATGTGGTCGTGTGCTATAGTGTTTCATGAGATTGGTGAATGTATTTGGGGGAACTTTGAACCTTACTCTGTACAGAATCTTCAAAAATACTCAAAGTCCTTCAATCTGTGTTTGTGGACTGCCCTCTTCAATTCAAACCTCAAATTCTCTGGTCTGGAGATTGAGATGGCCACGGCAAAGCAGTAATTGCTTGGTAAAACTATTTCTTGGTTACATTACATTACATTACATTCATTTAGTAGACGCTTTTATACAAAGCGACGTACAATAAGTGCATACAGAGACGTCATCAAGATCACTACAGAACAGACAAGACAAAGCACATCCTTCCCATAATGTAGCATGGTTGATGTTGATGTATGCTTGGGATCATTCATATTTGTTTTATTTTCTTTATAACCATTTAAATGGTCAAATGTTACTTGTTAAAATCTTTTTTTTCCCTGACCAATTATATTACTTAATAAAGAATATAAATGTAACCTTTTTTTATACACTGTAGGACATTACCTGTATTGTCTATTCTAGTGTCTGTTGTAGAAAACAGCAGCTGAATACAGAGACAGGAGAAAATGTATAATATTCTTCTCTATCACAGAGGAGCACAAAGCAGTCCATTAAGGTTAAGTCGTTGTGTTTTGCCAGTGGCACGGACTTACCATCAAGAACACACTGAATATGTAGTGATATTTAGTGTGAATGTAAAATGACTGGCCATCAAAAACACACTGAATATGTAATGATATTTAGTGTGGATATACACAGACTGACCATCAATAACACACTGAATATGTAATGATATTTAGTGTGGATACACACAGACTGACCATCAAAAACATTCTGAATATGTAATGATATTTAGTGTGGATATACACAGACTGACCATCAAGAACATTCTGAATATGTAATGATATTTAGTGTGGATATACACAGACTGACCATCAATAACATTCTGAATATGTCTGAAATGTTTGAATGACCATTTAATGTTTTTCTCTAACTGAAGGGAATCTAATTTGATCCCTTGTGTGTCTGGTCAGACTATGCATCCAGATTGTGTGAAACTCTTTCTATGAACCAAATTCAGCAAATATTTGACTATAAACTCCAAATATGGCAACTCCAGGGAATTTTTTAACTACATGGAAAGTTCTTGAGTCCCCGTGAGAACAGGAAATACTTGTGAAATAGTCCAATAAGTACCATAATTTAATTTCAGTTTTTCGTGAAAACTAGCAAAATAATCAATCTGATCCTCTCTTTGGGAACATGGGAGAACTACGCCTACAGCTGTGGGTTTTGAGTTTCCATGGGAGACCACACAACCCAAGACAAAGACTGTGGCTGTGTCCGAATCAGCACCCTTCCATACTATTAAGTAGGCTTGTTGAGTAGACAGGATGAGAAAGTAGTTAAAATTTTCTCTAAATGTAGTATACTTAAAACCCCCGTATGATATACTTACTTCCGGGGTTTCACTGAGTATATTTGAGAGCATACTTTTCAAGAAGTATTCAAACATTTTCGTCGCATAAATATGATGTGCAGCTTTGTTTTTTGAAAAATGAGTCGCAGCTTTGCTGACGTTTTCCTTCAATAACAACAAAAACAACATGTGACATGGCCGCTCAATGTTGGGACGTCTTACGACACTTCCACAGTACGGTTAGAAATGGCATGGAGGATATTTTTTGCATACTTCACAATGCATACTAAACAGTACACATTAAACAGCACACATCTGCCAGTACACAAGACACAGTAGATAGGACTCTGATTCAGACACAGCCTGGCTGTGTCCCAATATTCTTCACTTCCCACCTCCTTTCCTCCACTCCCCCACTACCACTCCTCTCCTACCCAGAAGTATGTGGAGGAATGGAGGGGAGAAGGGGAGTGGAGGAAAGGAGAGAACGAGGAGCAGTGAAGAAAATTGGGACAGTTAATCCGCTTCTTCGTCTTCAAAATCGCCGTCAACTATCATAACTTAACCTTAAAACTGACGCCGAGCCCACAATGAGTCCCAGCACCAATCACAGATCTTATGCACGGCCAGCCCATTTAAAGCTGCAAAATATCTTTTAAGTTTCAAGCAGAAGTACATGTACAGTAGCTATAAACATGTAGCCAACCTGACATTGCAGTTCGCACCGAGACACTAATTAATATGTAATCAGTAACATTAGATCAAAGTAAACATCACATAGTAGCCTATATGCAAACGTAACAATTTACTGTAATTCCAGAATCCCGATGTTCCCGCTGTCTGAACCGAGCACTAATTCACCTCATATAGGCTACTGTAGCCACACTACAGCCTACTATTGCCAGTTTTTTGCATCTCACGTAGACAAATTCAGAAACATTTCCGTAGATGAGTGGAACGAATTATCGTTATATTATTGGAGATATCATTCCCAATGTTCATAGTATTGCAGTTGTCACACCGAAAAACAATTAGGCCTATTTCCCACTGTAACATCTGAAATCAAATTTTAAAATGTCCTTTGGAAATGATTGGTTGAATAAATTCATTAATGTATATTCACATACTGAAATGGTAGCTGTCATGCTTAGGCTATATTTATGTATAGTCTTGTTCATTGATATGCAACATTAATGTGCAAGCAAATAAATAAAGCTGTTTCCCTGACTTAAATTGCCAAATTTTTATGTAGGATATGAACCACAAAAACAGACTGGCATTTTGTATCCGTTGTAGGATGCTATGTCCTATGTGTGATATTAACCTACTGAAGCACACACAATTTAGGCTAAATATCTTGCATTGGGGCATCATTATCTTGGTGAAGGCATAGCTACGCATCATCACTGTTGCCATCTTTAAATCTCTGTGGGTGTGAGCACGATGATGTCACCAAAAAATGTGAAAAAAACTTCCGCAGTAGGATACATCGATGTATGCTTCGAGGAGAACCCGAGTTTGAAGCCTCTTCGCTTGTCTTTTCCAATATTCGAATACTATGCAAACAAGGGTTTCCGGGGCACTGAGTAGAGGAGGTTGTAGTGGAGGAAGGGAGGGTGGATTTTTTGAGTATTGGGATGCACCCCCTGTGATTCCCAGAGGACTGTCCTGACATATCCTACCCAGGATCCCTACCATTGATAATGCATACACCAAACAACGATGCTATGTACATATACAGTATATTGCACCTACATAAGTTGAATAGTCCTTCTGAGGGTTACGTGCTTTCTTCTTGCTTGAGTGACTGGCTGTCATGATCCAAAAACATACAGCAGCTCTGGGAAGCAGGGTGGGGCCGGGTAGATAAAAGCGCTTTCATGTGGGCAAGGGGGCACTTAAAAAATGCCTTCATGTGGTAGGGGATTTATTTGTTCTGTCCTACCCCGGATATTCTCTTTTTCAGTAATTATTTCCCACAGTATGGGGAAGGGGGGTAAACCCAGGACCCTGAGAGCCAGTGGAACTGTGCTGTGAGCAGCATACGATTGGTGTTCATAGGTGGTGTCTCTCCACAAACATCAAATGCACTTTGTTTTTTACATTTTTCTCCAATCAGATCTCTGGAGGATCTGGAAAGGGAGGCTGCTTTTTGTGAGTTATTTACTGATACACCACCTGAGAAATTCCTTGGTTGAATCCCTTTCTCCAATAATTCAAACCTCAAAACAGAGAAGATCATGATTGGTCAGAAGTAAGTGACCACTGGTTTGTTAGGAAAAACAGATCCGAGGAGACGGGTGGACTTTTCTCACAGCAGTGTCAGTCTCTTCAGAGTTCAGACTCATGCAGTAGTATCATAATGTTTTGTGCTTGAGGCAGAGAAAATATGTCAGGATGATATGTCTCGGATTAAAGACCACAAAATTCTTCTATGGCTGTAGCCATTTTCCAAAAATTATTTCAGTGAAGAGTACAGTCCCAGAATTACTATGCAAACAAGGGTTTTTAACATTGCATAAAACATGTCACCTGGGAACTTTTATGAACCTCAAAGCTCTGGTCTTTTTTCATAATATTACTTTTATCAACTCAGGGCATTGCCCATGTTTACACATCCTCCTGAGACCTGGCAGAAAAAAGGTTTAAGTATTTCACATTTATTTTAATGTATGACAAAAAAATGTTAGTGAAAAATATTTTTCTAAAATATTATTTATTTTATTTTTATTGAATTTCCCTTGTAATGTAGGTTTTAGCATATTAGAATACTATATGGTTCTTAAAATTAAGACCAGACACTCATGTCCCCTACCGGGGACAGAAATTACTTGCTGGTCTTTGGAGGATATAAAACCTGCCATAACTACAAATTGCGATTCCCTCTGGGAATTGTTTGACACTTGTTGTTCATTGCTGTGATAGACTACACTAATCTGTTATTGAGTAGGGAAGAGATGGATCTAGATGTTACCTGTTATCACCCAGATCCTTCTCTTTCTGACTCAATGTGGACATATCATGCCTCTCTCATTACAAAAGAAATGGATCTCTTTAATATTGACAGGACCAGTCACTCAGTACACACAAGCTAGCGGAGTCAAACCAACTGTTCTACATTTTGTCCTTGGAAGCATTTTATAGTTTTTTTTTTGCTTGTTTTGTTTTTTTCTCTTGTAATATAAAGTGTTTCATTAAAGTTTTTGTTGATTGGCTGTTGAATGTATACTTTGGCTTTGATGGGATGTTATACAGGTGTATTTTCCCTGCTCTCTGATATCTAATTTCCCCCAATGAGGATGCAAGTTGCTACCGGTTTCTAATCCTGTGGATTTTTTGACCCCACTTTTCCTATTGGCGCAGAGGTCAAACACCTGAAATTAGGAACACGCGGTCCACAGCAGGGAGGATCCCCATTATTGTCACTTGAGAACACTGAACACTGGTGGTTGGGTTTCTGGTCCTAAGGAATGCAATGTGCAAATGGTCACGAGCTATATAAATGGTCACAGCCTGCTCTCCTGGCTGTGACAGAGGCACTCGCCACTGGTAGAGCCTCCTCCCTCTCTCCTGTCCTGATTCTCCTTGACCTGTCTAGAGTGTTCTACATGGTCAACCATGAACTTCTGATCTCCACACTCACTGAGATGGGCATTTCTGGGACTGCCCTCTCTTGGTTTACATCCTATCTCACATAAAGATCCTACCAAGTCTCCTGGAAGGGTTCCGTCTCTGCACCTCATCTCCTTTTTACAGGAGTCCCGCAGGGATCTGTACTGGGTCCTCTGCTGTTCTCCATTTATACTAAGTCTCTTGGTTCAGTCATTAAGTCACATGGCTTCTCATACTATAGTTATGCTGATGACACACAACTCTTCCTCTCTTTCCTTCCCTCTACCACACAGGTTACGGAGAGCATATCTGCTTGCCTGGCTGACATCTCTATGTGGATGGCTAGCCATCACCTGAAGCTCAACCTTGACAAGACGGAGCTGCTCTTCATGCCATACAAGACCTCCCCACTACATGACCTCTCCATCACTGTTGACGGTATCATGGTGGCTGCCTCCCGCTCTGCAAGGAACCTGGGGGTGGTTCTGGATGACCAGCTGGACTTCAAGGAGCACATCAGGGCAACAGCACGGTCCTGCACGTTCCTCCTGTGCAACATCAGGAGGATTTGATCGTACCTGACCACCTACTCCACCCAGCTTCTCGTCTCGCAAGCCTGCCAGCGTGCGCCATTCTGCCTCTACAACTGGTTGCTCGACTTGTCTTCAACCTCCCAAAGTTCTTGTATGTCAACCCCCTGCTGAGGTCACTCCACTGGCTGCCGGATCAGGTTCAAAGTGGTCAAGCTGGAGTGTAGTCCAAAATCGCCATTCCTCTACGTTCTGCTCAAACCTGACCCTGGCCTACACTGCGGCCAAAAGGACAAGACCCTCCTACCTGCAGGACATAATCCAGGCCTACACTCCAGATGGACCACCTCACTCTGCTGTAGCAGGGCGACTCGCACTTCCCTCCCTCCGTATCAATGGCTCTCGCTTGTCCCGACTGCGGAGCTTTTCCACCCTAGCTCCCCAGTGGTGTAACTAAATCGCCATTCCTCTACGTTCTGCTCAAACACTGCCTGCTTTCCGTCATGGTCTGATGACACACCTGTTCAGATTCCACCTTGACTGACCTACCAATCTAGGACCATTTTCATAGCACTTGTTTCCTGTTTTTTTACTCTTGTTTGATTTTAGTTTATAATGTATAGCTGACTTACCCACAGATTACTGTGTATACTATATTCAATGTTCATTACTAGGGAGAGCTGCTATGTTAAGAGAAAGATGTGCTTTGTCTGATCTGTTTTGTAGTTGCTTCAATGTCCTTGGGTACGCACTTATTGTACATCACTTTGGATAAAAGCGTCTGCCAAATGAATGTAATATAATATAATGTTAAGTATATATTAATTAATCTAAGCATTCCTTAAAGCACACTGTATATGCAGTGTAAGACTTTTAACAACAGTGGGTCATAGTTTGACCTGAAAAGAGGTCACATCAAACCTTAAATGGTAGCAAAGAGCTCCTAAGTAGTCATTAGTAGGTGGACCTAATCTGAAAAGTGAAGTACTCTGTGCCAGGGGATCCTCTGGGACAGTGCATCATTGGCTACACTACATGGCCAAAAGTGTATGGACACCTGCTCCTTCCAACATCTCATTCCAAAATCATGGACATTAATATGGAGTTGGCCCCCCTTTACTGCTATAACAGCTTCCACTCTCCTGGGAAGTCTTTCCACTAGATGTTGGAACATTGCTGCGTGGATGTGCTTCCATTCAGCCACAAGAGCATTAGTTAGGTCGGGCACTGATGTTGGGTGATTAGGCCTGGCTCACAATCCGTCCAATTGTCCCAAAGCTGTTTGATGGGGTTGAGCCAAAACTTTAAAAAGAACATTGCCAATATCCTTTCTAAGGCGGCACCATTGGAAACCCATCAGCATGAACTGTGGGGGAACTGCTCAAACCCCTCACATGTGCAGCTGTTTCATGTAAGAGAACATTCAGGGAAGACTTGTAGCAGTGAAACACTGAAACGGGTCCCTGTTTCCCATTTTTAAACAAAATAACTAAAAGAAAGCCTCCATATTTATGAATATGATATATGCCGTTTCACCAAAAAAAGTGATTTTCCTCAAGACAACGGCTGGATAAACACATTTACTTTTTCAAGCTCATTGGAAAATGTCTTAAACAAGAATTATAGAGCCCTCTTGAGACAGACATGTTAAAAAAGAAATATTTTTCTTTTTTTACACAATAGAGAGAGAGAGAGAGAGAGAGAGAGAGCTGCTGATAAAAGGAAGCATGCATGAGCACTGAACTGAGAGGAAGGACAGAGAATTTAATAATCAACTGTCGAATGAGAACATTCCAGAACGAGGTGAGTTCCAGAAACAGATGCTCATAGAGACGGGCTCCTGTGAGGTTAAAAAGAAATGGGTAAGAGAAAGGAGGAGAAAGGTAGTAATACTGTAATAGCTCCAGACAGGCAGTCATTCCGTACCCTATGAAAACTGAAGCCAGTCCATCAGTAGGAGGAAATGGCAGTCTTCTTCACTCTGGAGTCTGGTCCGGTTTGATATTCTTTTTTTTGTCGCTTTTACTCTCACTCACTCCCTCTGTCATTCATCTGTTACACCTCTATCCCTCACTTTCTCCAATGCTTAATTAATGAGAGACATGGATACCTGAATAATTTTAAGAAAAACATCTGGAAAAAATAACTGCATTCATGTTTAAACAGTGGTTTGAAATTTGCTGAAATAATGATACCAGGGCAGATTGCCATGGTGACCCACACAATGAGTACAACATACCCAAACGCAAAGCATATGAGGCAGAGTCATGTGCATATTTTTGAAATGTGATGTAATGAACGAGGTAATCAAGTTTCTCCAAAATGCTGAGCACACTGTCTCCAGCACACTGATCACACACTCTAAAAGTATTCAGTTCCACTGCTTCTTCTGTCTTCATGCACACACGCAGACACAGACACACACACACACCCACACACATATGCACACACACACACACACACACACACACACGCATGCACAGACGCACACACACATATGCACACACACACACACACACACACACACACACATGTATATGCGCACACACGACACTTACATGCTTAAAGGATTATATGTGTGTGTGCGCGTTTGCACGAACGCGCACACACAAATTATTTTCCTTTAATTCACAAGTTCGGCTCCATAAACACAGACACACACACAAACACACACAATCCTGTGGTTTCAGCCAGATGTCCAACTCCACACACACACGCATACACACACACACACACACACACACACACGCACACACACACACAAACCTAATAAAGCATCCAAATAAAAGTTAATCAAAGGACAAAGCAAGACGAGTAGACAGGGCCCTGAGCTGGCTTTATGAAGTTGTGCATTGGAATGGTGGCTGACAGAGCAGAGCAAGACCCATTTAGAGCCATTTCCCGCAAAAACACAGGCTCTTATTCTCAAACCTTTGTTCCACCAGCAGAGAAGAAAAGGACTCTGGGACGAAGCACATTCCCCATGTTTAAGGGTTTCTGGAACAGCAGAAATAAGAAAAAAAATCAGGTCTGCCTGAGAGGCTTTTCAAAATACTGAACATGGGCGTGGTGGTGTTGTGCAACGGTCAAAGAACTGGAACTGGACCAGATGATTACTGGGTTGATTTCCATGGTGGACTGCTGTGCCCTCGAGCCAAGATGCTTAACCCAAACTGCTTCAGTAAATATCCAGCTGTCTAAATGTATAACATGTAAAAATACAAGCCATGCATGAGGATGCCTGCCAGGCAAACAGATGATGGTAATAATGATAAGCATAATTCTGTCTCAGCACCACGCCAGCATTTTACATGGAATGTTCACATCAGAGTGATATGGATTACATTACATGGGGAGATAAAAAACATTATGCATTTGGGACAAAGGCAGTTGCTCACATATCCTGTATGTATGTGTGTTGCTGTTGATACAAACTACTCCATGTTTCTGTGTCTGCGGATGTGATGTGTACACCCTCCCCCTCAAACTCAACCGATGCATACTGAACATCCCGGCACAAAATGGCTGCCATGCATCACCAAGGGGTGGGGGGTGGGTGTGAAAGCCAGTATATAAATGTGACTCGTTAGTTCAGTCCACATTTAACCCTTTAAATACTAACTCATTTCGTACGCATATTCAGGAACGATTCGTTAATGTAGCCTAATGTGTGCATTCTCTTTGTACAGAAAATGTCAACAGGTCATTAAAACAACTTCAACTCTCCATATAGGCTAACAAAATGATGATTAATAAATGTATATTTTATGAACTAAACTAATGTGGTATCTAAACAAAAAAATGGCATGTCCATTTTTATCACAATATATAAACCGGAGCGAACTGGAGCTTGTGGAATGGTAACGTCCTAATAGTGCTCATCACTTTAATTAAATTACGTCTGCTTCCCCTCCTCGTGTGTCACATACTCTGACACACACACCTTTGAGAATCAGATGCACTCTGTCGCCCCGGTATGCAGGCCAACCTGCATGCTCCAGAACAATATCCACTGTGCCTTGTCAAATGTTCCCCAATGATTGCATACAGGCGTCCGGGCTGAGCTAGGCTTGCCTAGTCTTGTTTTCTTAATAAGTTCCTTTTACATCAACATAAGAAAAGTTGGAATTAGGGCCTCAAGGAACTCATGCATAATGTCTGGAGGAAAGAGGTACATAATGGGAAAGGGTGCATATGTCATCCTAGAGAAGCAACATCGACCTCTGTCTCCATTATTAACTGCAGCATGTTCTCAGTTGTCTTATACAGCCTGCAGATGGTCGGTGTGATTTGTTCATGCATTCATGCTCACTCTCTTTCTGTGGCTATTTCCTCCTTAATTAATGGTAGTGCTAAAATGACAGATTCTTCCAGAACGGCTTATGTTTGGTCAAACCAGCAATGCCACGAAGAGGTGCATTCAATTCAATTAAATTGTGTAGTGATTTTTTTCCGGAAAACTGTCACAAAGACATTTTACAGGGAAAAAGAAGGAAGATTGGGCAAAAACCAGGCCTGAACCCCCAAAAAGCAGCGAGGTAAAAATTCCCCATATCATATGCAAGAAAGATTTTTCTTTTCTCATTTACACTCCAAAGACTCCCTGTGTCTCCAAGCCCTTGACATCACTTGTGCAGAGGTTGAAAGACTTTGCCATAAGATGTCCTTCCTTTTCGAACAAACTTGTATTGCATTAGTGAGGAGAGGTATAGGTTCTTCAACTGCAATGTGTGTGCATTGTCAACATTTCTAATCTTAATGTAAACAGCTGTTAACTCATGTTTGCCTTTGTTGCACCCTAGAGGGTTAACCATGTAGAAACAAAGCCACAGTGTTTTTTCTCACAAAGTAAGGGGTCGCAGTTGTAGAAATCCCTGTCTGTGAAATCTCTCAGAATGTCGTCATCTGCAGGGATGTCATCCTTGTTTAAAGTGGACCAGACTGTTACGTTCCACTCCCATCCTGTTGTTTCTCCGTGTTTTCCCTCTCCCCCTGTTTCGTGTTTGTCTCTCCATTGTCCGTGTTTTCCCCCGTGCTGCAGGCTGGGCGTGTTTCTCCCGTTTGTATTACACTGGTTCACCACTCCTGTCTGCGCCTATCCCTTTTCCCCATTGTCGCATGCATTCCACACTCTTCAATCTGCTAATCACTCCTGCATACATTCGCACGCGGCACATAATTGATACCAATTAAATGTTGTATTTAGTCACCCGGTGTTCTCTGTCCTTTGCCAGTTCGTTAACGTTAGTTGTCTGATACGTCTAGTTCTCTGTCTAGTTCTCTGTCTAGTTCTCTGTCTAGTTCTCTGTCTAGTTGTCTGTCTAGTTCTCTGTCTAGTCTTGCAGTTTGGTTCTGTGCTGGTGTTTATTCACTCTGCTGAACTGTTTAAGTCCTCAGTCTGTCCAGTCTGAACCGCATTACCTGCTGTTCGCTGTTCTGTCTCGCTAACCTCCTTGTCCACTTAAAGTCTGCCAGTCTGCAGTTGTCTGCTGATCCCTGCCTGTGTTGCGGTCTCCCAGTTTCCACCTGACGTTTGTGCAAGCAGGTTGGGCTTCCGCTATCACACTCTGCGGCGGTCCCCGCTCACGCCCTGAGCTGCGGCTTGCTGATGTGCTGACGCTCCTGCCTCTGCTGACGCTGCTGCCGACCTGCCGTTGCCGTGCTGCTACTGCCGCTGCCCTGTTGCCGCGCCATCGTCCTACCCGGGCTCCGCTGCACTGTCCTGCTCTGCCGCTCCCGCTCATCCCCTGCTTCAAATCACCCGGTTATCACCCCTGACCTGAGCATTAAATAAATATCCATTTTTGTATTCCTGCCTCCTTGTCGTTGCATTTGGGTCCAGTCCTATTCCGGGGTCATAACACAGACTTTGCCATTCTGTGCCGCCATCATCTGTAAAATGTTGTGTAGATATAGCAGTTACACAAAGCAAGCATGAAGATGATGATGAGTTTGTGTTATACCCATAGACTGTATAAAAATATGAACAAAGCCACTGTGACATCACCCATTGCCTTTCCACGGCCTCATAAAAACTGAATTGAAGCTCTGTATGTCTTTTTCGCCGCCCGTTTGTACAAACTGCGCCTGCTCCGTGCAGCCGAAGAGGACTCAACCTGTCCCTCTGATTGGTCCTGAACAAATGTTAATACCCTGTCCAATATTTTTAAAAATCAGCACATGCAGAGGCATTAGATGAAGGAAAGGCACCTATTGCAATTAAATTTTTTTGTGGGAAAAATTTATTGACTGAGTATTTTCACCACATTGCTGCCATTGGCTTACATGGTGAAAGACCTATACTGGAGCCAATCGCAGTGGCGCTAGTGAGCAACGGCACAATTGCCGCTCCCAGCCCAACCAGGAAGTGAGCTTCAAAACAAAAGCCCAGTCTTGGCCCCTTGGTTATACCATGGCTTGGATAAATACGATTCTGATTGGTCAATGAGTGATGGTTATTATGTATACAGTCATCTGGGTCACAGGTTTGATCACCATTCTAAATTAATGTGCTGCCTGCCTGGCCAGCTAGTACACAACCTGGGAATGGCAAACTATGCTCCATGACCGGTCGATTCATAGTTCAAGACATTATAGAAAATAAGCGGAATAAATAAAGTGAATTAATAAAATGAGCAGAATGTAGCCTACCTACATTCTTTCCCTCAGTGACTAACGTTACTGGACGGCAGATGGCTACTTTGCCTCGTAGGCTGAAAATAATAGGCTAACTTAACTAGGCTACGATAAAATTTTGTCATTGTTTTTAAGATAATACAAATGCAATATGTGGCTAGGTAACTATATAGCTAGGCATAATTACATTATCATGGAGTTAGAAAAGCGCATGGTGTTTATGTGCAATGTGTAATCTTTTTTACTGCGAGCCATAGATCCGTCTCTAAGGTATAAGTTAGCATTGCCATGGCAACAGCATACATCTGATTTATCGGTAAATAACATTAATCTACAGATAAAAAAAGTTTGTATTCAGCAAATACTGTATCTTAGTTACAACTACTTTAATCTAGAACAACATTTTGTGTTTAGAAGTGCAGTATTTATTCAGTTTGGAAATACAAATTTATCATAGTAGGAATTTGCATGTAAATTAACGTCAGTACACGCTGACTGCTTGTGAATGCAAGCTACTTCACAAATCATGTTAATCTGTAGCCTATAGGCTATATACAGAAAACCTTTTATCCAGCGAAAATTCAAATTCTTTGATAAATTGCATCTAGCAAACTCCATAGTATTTTTCAGATGGTTCCATGCACAGGCCATCATGATGCGAATGTGAATCTGAAATGTAGGCTAGCCTACGTTATTTCCTCAGTTTAGGCTATTTAAAATAGGCTTGCTACACACTGCGTGACCAAACCATTTTTAAAAAGCAAGACAGAGAGAGAGTGAGGCAAGTTAATGTTGAATCTTGAGTTATATGGTTTCATACAATTTTCTTAAATAATGTTGGTGGCAATTGTGTGTTATAAAAACGATAAGGAACTTTTTCCTGATAGAATCAATTGTTTTCAGAACTAACGACTGAGGGTTTTGTATAGAAAAGCACTTAAATAGAACTAGTAACCAGAAATAGAACTAGATTAACAATTCCGAAAGAAATTGTAGGTGTGGTTGCTTCACAATTATCAATTTGGATAATGGTATAGAAAGATGGTAATATGGTATAGTGCAAGGTGGAAAATAAAAGGTGGAAATGGTATGAACTGGTAATAAAGGGATCTAGTGAAGGTGAAAGTGTTAAAATATGGTGATGTAGCCTATTTTGTGGTAAGTAGTCTAAAGAACCTGGAAGTGATACAAAGAAGTAATGAATTGTGATAAAAGGTCAAATCAACTGGGATAGTATTGTTGGGTCATAACAGTGTTGTAGAGGAAGGCATTGTGAATGCCCAATTTACTGCATCCTGTGTACTAGCATACTGCTTACTGTAGGCTATACTGCAGTGACATGCAGTATGCAAAATATCCTCCATATGAACCTGGACATAAGTAGGCTATATGGGGACTGTCAATGTCATCTGGGGACATTGATAATTTGACCGCGCAGGTAAGGCTAGCCTAATTTAACAGCTTTTCAAAAAAGTACACTTAACTGGCATACTCAAATAGTAGTGTGTGCTGATTCAGACTATTCTGACACAGTCGTAGTTGTGTTTGATTAATAGACTGTAGAAAAATATGGGTTAATACAATTTTTGCCTAGGGTTTAACCAAATGCTCATCTACTGATTTCTCCTATTAAACTAACTTTGATTCCGATTACAGATCTCACCATTTTGTGAAGTCCAAACCACATGTTGTGTGCTGAATTCAGTGTTCTATTCATCTAGCATGTAGTAACTTAGTTTAACTTTGTTGACTCACATAAGCTTGAGATTATAACCCAATCATGTGTAGCGGATAGTTTATTTGCTGTAGCGATGTCATAATTGATTGCATTTAGATTTGCTAATGTAGCCTACTGGCACCTGTCACCTTGGCATTTTCATGCAGAGTGAAAGGTTTGTTTTTCCTGGTAGCTTAACCACAGTAGCCTAGCTGGCTTATGCTTTTGTCATGTTTTGTTAGGAAGTTGTCTGTACTAACGTTATTAAAGGCCCCACACAATGAAAATTTTCCATTTTTAAGTGATGAAATGGTTAGCTGTAGTTTAATTACTTCAAGGACATGATGCAGACCAAAATTATTTTTTATTTAAAGTTGATATTTGCACAGCTAAATATTTCCCCCACTTCTTCCTGTAAACGGCTGTGTGACGTTTTGGTGATGCGTACCTGCACTGGTAGGCAGTGGAAAAAAGTTTTTCCACTAGATAGCAAAGGCCTTGGGACAGCAACACAACATTGTTTTTATATTTGATAAACACAGCAGTATTTACGGTATATTTCTATTTATCATACAAAATGTTGGCTATATGTGACCCGGCGTGAGGTACTGGAAGTGCGAGGGATATGTCCGCTACGCCACTGGGCAGATGTAATGCGTGGTTTGCACACTGCAGCCTGACTATTATCCTGATCTGTAGAGTCCTCAGGGGACCGATCTTGATGAAAATGCCTTCTCTCGCCCTGGATTGAAATTTGTATTTGTGTCCCTCATTCACCCAAGTGTTCCCACCTCTTTGGCAGATTTTTTGTACATTTTTATTTGTAGTTGTGTTTCATTTGTAGTTGAAGTTTCAATATGAATTGAATAATTATAGCAAAAAATGAACTAATGATTTGGCCAGTTTTCTGATTATACTAATTATACACATTAGAAATATTGTGTTATGGGCCATTTCATGTTTCACAGCTCAGCACTGAAAAATAGCCATCGCCCATAGCAGCAGCCATCACAGACCACCTCCTCTTATAAGCCTATTGCTTTTCCTATTGGGAACGACCTCTGAATGACCATCTCACAGCATACTGTTTTGCACCAACAGGAAAGGTAAGGGCTTTTCCAACTCCTTTTTCAGAGCACCAGAGAAGTCCATTGATTTTGTCAACCAGTTGCCAACAAGTAAGTCATATTTTCATCCCTGGTTTTTAAAAATTTCTTTATTTTTTACTCTACATAATTCTACATAAAAAGTTTTTTTTTTTGTTTTCCAGATATTGTAGTGTACATTGAGAAACAAGGTATTGTTTATTGTCAATATAAAAACAAAAACATTCATAAAGTGTGTTCATCATGTTTTTTAATCAACATTTAATAATCACATTACATGTTTCCACTGGCAATAGGCAAA
>CM056385.1:27084124-27212193 GCA_029718625.1 Synaphobranchus kaupii | reverse complement strand
TGCCAGAAGGAAATTAATTTTTTTGTTGACTGACATCCAGTACACTCACCTACCTGGTAAGACCTGGTACGGCTTAAACGGCCAAGCAATGAAAGCCCCGTTTCCATCCCCGCATTACCTACCCAGTCACACCCCACACCCCCCATTCAAAATGGCAAAATTGTGCACTGCTGCAAATCATAAAATTATAATACATTCAACTACAAATCAACAATAATTTTCATTTAAAAGTTAAACTCGAAAAGTTAAACTCTAAAAACACATTTTAAACTTTTAATCTCAAAATGAACATGGTGTCAACATGAAATCTTCTAGAGATCCTCAGGAAAAGTGTGCTCTCCTTACAGTCTTAAAGGTTCCAATGACTGCATATTACAGAAAATCATTTACTTGAAATTATTATTATCACTTAATATATACACAAATTTAGTGTGTGCATATTAGATACACTATTTATATGATGACTTTAAAATTAATTTCCCTTTTCATACAGTATTTGCTCAGCAGGTTTCGCTTTGGCATGCACGTTAGTTTAGGCTACTGTTTATAGTTTTCCTCAGACCACGCTTGCAATCTGGATAGAAGGCTCACACTAGATAACAGCTAGCTAAACATTGACTAGATCACTAGACTAATTTCGGGGCAGACAGGCCTATGATTGACGTTCTATTTAATACAAACTACCAGTTTGTTAGAAGTGTTGTTATTGAATATACAGTATACAGTGAGCACCATAATTCATTGGACATTCATTATTTTGGTTCTGTACTCTAGCACTTTGAGTTTGAAAGGATACAATGACAACGACTGTCAGCTTTAATTTGAGGGTATTTTCATCCATATCGGATGAACTGTTTAGAAATTATAGAACCTTTTGTACATAGCCCCCCCCCCCATTTTCGGGCATCAAAAAACTGTTTTAACAATGTACAATAAAGTAACCATTTTTAATATTTAGTTGCATATCCTTTGCATGCCATGACTTCCTGTTGTCTGTGACCCAACAGCGAAATGGCTGTAAGTAGATATGGATATGGCAGTAGATATGGATGGATCGCTGGCGCCATGGCCACTAGGGGGTCTGTGCGAAGAGGATACCTCTCTGCTTAAATTCTATACATTACAAATGTTTGATAATTCTTCACTTTATACATAAGTCAGTTCCACATTCTGTTTTAAAGGGTGCGCGGTGCTGGGTGTCGTGCGCTCTTTTGCGCGCTCACCTTGGCCGTCGTGTAGTCCACCACTTTCTTGGTGGTGAGGTCACACTTGTTCCCCACAAGCAGCTTGTTGACATTCTCGCTGGCGTAGCGGTCGATTTCCTGCAGCCACTGCTTCACGTTGTTGTAGGACTCCTTCAGGGAGGGCGAGAGAGTGAAACAAAAAGTGAGCGAGAGGGAGAGCAAGAGAGCGAAACAGAAAGTGAGCGAGAGAGAGAGGGAGAGAGAGAGCGAGGGAGAGCGAGAGAGCAAAACAGAAAGTGTGAGAGAGATAAAGATGACTGTCCCATTCCTTTTCTGAGAGAGCGAGAGAGAGGGAGAAGGACAGACTATATAGGGGATACATTGTATAGCTTGCATCAGATTGTATAGTTCACATCTTTATTTTAACCACCTCTTCCTGTATAATTCCAAAAGTATGCAAAATGGCTTCCTCTGCATAAGGGTGGTGATAAAAATAACTTTAATAATTATCGACCCATTAGTAAATAATTTTGTCTGGCAAAGATTCTACAGTCAATGGTCAATGATCAACTTTTGTCAATGGCATTTTGTGTAGATTTTTTCAACTTTTCAATCTGGCTTTAGGGCTGGCATTAGCACTGTTACTGTTATGTCTCTTGTATTAAAGTGACTGTCAACTCAAATCGGTGATTCAACTTTTCAATGGTTAATTGTTTACAGAGTGTTGCAGCAAGGGACGCTTTAGCAGGCTACAACAGCGAACAACTTTCTTGTTCGATGTGTGCTTTCCTCTGGTTTGTCTTTCACAAATGTCATGGCAAAAGAAAAACTGTTTGCGTAGCTCGAAACGTCCACATTTGCGTATTTCTGTGAGGTATGTCTTGAAGCTGAAGTCATTGCATTAGTCCGATTGACTGCTGAAAACAGAAGGTTTGCTAATACGCATACTACGCTGTAACGTTACCATTTGAAAGACGTGGGTCTCTGAGCTTAACGTGAGTATTATTATGTGAACGGATCTTTAGTTCAGTGGCTCAAACATATGGTTCGGTTGCAACTTGCACCATGCACTCTCTTTTTGAGGCTATTTAGCTATCGTTTGTCCTGAGAACTGCATCGTCGGCAGAAAGTGACACTATTCAATCTTCATTTTTTTCAGCTGTAGATGTTTTTAAAGGCTGAAATCTTGGTGGATGATTATTTTAATAACAAAGAGTAATGTCAAATTTTAAAAAAAACTTTTTCAGCAGAGTAGGCAATCCCTTTAAATGATATTGTGTCTGCATTGGATAACAGAAAACATTGCGCTGCACTTTTTGGTGGTCTGTCCAAAGCCTTTGATACAGTGGATCATTCTTTGCTGATAAAGACGTTATCCTGCATTGGCTTAGACATCAAGACTTGCTTATGGTTCCAAAATTACTTCTCAGAAAGATTTCAATGTGTAAAAATTAGCAATGATCAATCAAAATTCTTACTTATCGCTAAAGGTGTACCACAAGGATCGCTCCTGGGGCCTGTCTTGTTTACTGTTTATATCAATGACATTGTGTCAACTTCCTGTAAAACACATTTATATGCTGATGATATTGTTTTATATTGTTGTGCTGAGTAGTGCAGTCTGCTGTTAATAAGTTACAAAATTCTTTCATTACTCTCCAAGAACAATTTGTTAATCTTAAACTTGTTCTGAACACATCACTCTGCTGCCAGATATGCAGTAGATATGGATGGATCACTTTAAGGGTTGTTTCTCCTGACAAATTTTCCTATTGAACTCTATGGAAAAATAAGTCAGAAGAAGAAACCCTTCAGGTTATCCATCCATATCTACTCTATTTCTGGCAGCAGAGAGATGATTTAAGGCTTGTTTGATACGTCAGACCCTTGATGACTTAGAGCCATTTAGCCAACAATGTGTCCATACTGTCCCAGTGTAATTTACAGCTAAATCTAGTTCCACCCCCCAATTCCCATAGAGATCCATTCAAATGCAGGTTATAGTATCGCTTCTTAGAGAACCAGAAAATAAGACATCAAGAGTCTTTTGATGTTGTTGGGTCACAGACATCAGGAAGTCATGGCATGCAAAGGATATGCGACCAAATATTAAAACTTTTAAGGCACTGTCAACGTAGTGTATGTAAACTTCTGACCCACTGGAATTGTGATATAGTGAATTAAAAGTGAGATAATCTGTAAACTGTTGGAAAAATTACTTTGCTAACATGAAATCTGTGGAGTGGTTAAAAATGAGTTTTAATGACTTCAACCTAAGTGTATGTAAACTTCCGACTTCAACTGTATCTCGGTTTTGGATAGATGACAAACTCAACTTCAAAATTCATGTAAACATTCTTACTAAGAAGTTGAGGTCAAAATTGGGATTTCTTTATAGAAATATAATTAACTTTTCTGCAGAAAGAGAATAATTGAGGCAGTATTTCTCTCAGTTTTAGACTATGGAGATGTCATTTACAGACATGCAGCCTTAACTACCCTTAAACCTCTAGATGCCATATACCACTCTAAGATTCATCACAGGTGATTCATTTGGCACACACCACTGTCTTCTTTATGAAAAGGTTGTTATGTTTTGTTATGTTTTTATCTATAAAGCACTGCTGGGCAGGTTACCACTTTATTTATCCTCACTTTTGAATTGGAACACTGAAAACTATTACACACGCTCACAAGACTGGCTTGTACTCCGGGTCCCCAAGACCTTGCTTTTATGCCCCTCTTATTTGTTATTTATTTATTAACTAATGCTTTAACTTTAGTTTCGGCTAATGTTTAGTTTATTGGTTCTTTGATTATTGTGTTATGTAATATCTTCTCTTTCTATTTCTCTTCTTTGTTGTAACTTGGCAGTATTGTAAATGAGGGGCTCTCCTTCAATGCTTCCCCAAGGTTTAAATAAAGTAAAAGTAATTGATACGTCCCATTAAAACAGGGCGTTTAATGCCGAATGAGTAGAATCCCTGCCCCCTCACCTGGTCTGTGACATCATACACGACGATGATGCCGTGGGCTCCTCTGTAGTAGCTGGAGGTGATGGTGCGGAACCTCTCCTGGCCTGCCGTGTCCCACTACATACAGAGTGGAGATAAGGACAATGGCCGTTAGCAGGGGGGTAGTGGAGGGGGAGCGACGCTCCCTCACTTTTTAATCCTTTTTAAATGTGACTTCTTTTTTATTGTGCAGAAAAAAATTTGGTCACTCAAAAATAAGCCATCAGAATAAAATAAGGTCTGTTCGCATAAACCTAAGGTCTGTTCGCATAGCCTAAATGGGAATCGCTGCAGCAGCATAGTCGGCAGATGTATAGCCTATAGCCCCCAGCAGGTTCGTAGAATGGAACGCTCCATAATTAACTTAGGCCTCCTGACCTATGCATTCCCAAATGCTCGGCAGCATAACTTCAGACAAGTACGCCAATATCTAGGTTGGTAATCTCCAACTTTAGAAAATAAAAGTGTACCGTTGACTGATAATGTTGTGGTCTTGGCTCTTTCAATATAGTCGATGTAAACAATAAAAAACAATATAACTAATAACATGAGCGTTAGTCACTCAGCCCGCTGAAGTGATATCAATGTAACGTTAACTTTGCAGAACATTTAGCTAGCTAACACGTTAGTCAACATATCATCAGCATTTGTGTTAGCTAGCTAGCTACTTACTTTGCATTGTTTTGGCTTGACAGATGTGTAGGCTAGCTTATATATGACTGCTTTCGATTCAGTTCCTCCTTAGAAACAGCGATTTATATGCGTGTCATAATCAACAAGTTGTAAAGAATTCGCTCCGAGCACGGAGAACACACAAAGCAGAGTGGCTCAGGCGCCAGTGTCAGAGGACCCATACCCACTCTGGCAGTTTTAATGAGGATTGTACAGTTCTTGTGAATTTCCCCTAAATTTTGTATTTAGAGTGAACATTTTAAATGTCAAATAATTTAATTAAGTTAAATCGTATTGCACAATGAATTTGAAACTACTTCCGGTTTCTGTGCGCAGGGGGGGCGTATTCCAAAGCAACTTGTACAGGTGACATTATGTTTCCAGAGGCTGTACATATGAACAAATTTATTTTTGATGCAGATATATACTTGAAGTGAATTTTCTTGCATTAAACCGCAAACTCCCCAATAGCAGGCAGGTCGTCGAAACCATCGAAAAAATTGTTAATTGAACACAAAACTGTTTGTGCCAATCGAAAATATACAATAAAACTGAAAATGAAAAAAAGAATTATCCCTTTAAAACATTGAGGTACGACCCACCCATGAACACATCAGTAATGCAAGACTTGAACCCCTTGGCTGCTCCAGGGCTGTCAGATTTACTTCCTGGTAGGGCTGAACGATTGAGAAAAAATAATAATTGCGATTATTTTCTTAGATATTGTGATTGCGATTATTAACTGTGATTAATGGAATTACAATTAAATACTTATTTTGTTTAAACAAAGAAATACTTCTCAATTTTAACAATAAATCAGACTGGACCAAACATACAAATATTTATTTTAATTTTTTGTATTTTATTTTATTATTTTATTTTTTTAAAGTGAACTTTGGAAATTGTTTTTTTTATTATAATTTTTATTTTTTATTTTTATTCACACACAAACAATATACAGCTAGTGTACAAACAAAAGAGGTAAATGCCTACTTCCTGGAATGCATGACTGTTTAGTTCACCAACATAAAACTATTAAACTCAAACAGAAAATCATGCATGTCATTTACTGAGTTTCTTTTTTGCTATAATGATAAACTGTAGCTGATGATTGCACGTGTGCCCCATGATAATTGCAGTGCCTTCTGGGAAATTAATCAATGTAAATGTAGAGGAAATTACTAATCAGATAATTTATGCCAGGGGACAGAAACCAGCATAAACCAGCCTACACAAACATACACCAGCCTATACAAGCATATACCAGAATACACCAGCCTATGCCATCATAAACCAGCCTACACCAGCTTAAACCAGCCTACAGCAGCATATGACAGCATAAACCAGCCTACTCCAGCTTAAACCAGCCTACACCAGCATAAGTCAGCCTACACCAACCTACCAAGAAGCCAATGTGATTTTGCTGGCCTGTTTGGCGGGATGAGACAACACCTAATGTAGTCTTTTTTTAAATGCACCTCATCACATGTTGGGGTCCACTGAAAATATGTGAGTTTCCAAGTGACCAACATAATGTAATAAAAACGGCAGCACCTACTCATGTACAGTAAAGCATTTTAAGACATTGCTTGCCCTATTAACACTTGTATTTACTCATTAAAAGAACTAGGTGTTCAGGTTGAGAGGGGGGTATCCAGCCAACCACTGCTCCCCTTTCAGTGCCCCCCCAATCATGTTGTGTCTTTTATGACACTGGACATACCATCCTTCACTAGCCTTAAACATTGTAAATAGCTTTCAGTTTCTCTGAACTTGACACGTGCACAGGTTTTTTAGCCATTTCAAATTTCACCTTATGTTTCTCGGAGCACAACATGCAGTGTCTCCCACAGGATTTTATGAAACTGTGGTGGGTGAACCCTGAACTGTCCCGGGGGATCCGGGGGGCAATTTTGTCAACTTCAACAGCTAAATGTATCAATTTGATGCTCTTTGAGATGGAAATTTAAAGACTAAATCCACAATGTTTTGTAATTCTAACATGGGGAATGGAAAATGTGTAATAGATTGAATTTTTGATAGTAGAATGACGTTGTATAATTACACAAGAATTTCACGTTTATTTTGCATTTGAGTGGGCAGGGCTTTTCACAGCTTTTTTGGCATATGTTCGGGCTATTGTTGGCTTTATAAAAATCTTTTTATGATCTCACACATAGACGCTATTGTCCACTGTGTCACACATGGGTAGGTACAGTTGCAGGTGAGACTGGGTAGGGGGGTGCTTGTTAAGTTGACTTGCTACGCGACAATAGTGACACTTAGAAACTGCGTGTTCGGCACAACTGTCACAAACTGTGTACTAATAAAGCTAAAACACTGAGTTTGTTGTTTGCACTCATAGTTTGGTTGCAGGAGAAATGAATATCGGAGTTGAGCAAAATCTTTGCGCCGGCGCCGTGGCCACTAGGGGTCTGCGTGAAGAGGATAAAATAGGAATTAGGGAAGAAGTAACTAGAGCAGTATTACACTTACAATCTGCAATTTGATGGTCTTCCCATCCAGCTCAATGGTGCGGATCTTGAAGTCCACTCCAATGGTACTGATGTAACTCTCCGTGTAAGTGTCATCCTAAAAACACATGTGTACCCGTAAATACACACGGCCCCACACACACACACACACACACACACAGCTGCTTTATGATCACACAATGCAATAACAGGCAGTACTTACAGCAAATCGTAACAGGAGGCAGGATTTTCCGACACCAGAATCACCAATCAGAAGAAGCTTGAACAGGTAGTCACTTTGAGTTCAAAAACAAAACGTGAAAGAGGGGTGAGTGCAAATGAGTGAACCAGCTGTTATACTTAATTTCAATAATTTAAATGCACTTGAGTATTCCACTATTGGTGAGGATATTAAAGAATTTAATTAAATTAAATATATTCTATAATATTATAATAATATATGTATATACCCCATCCTGAATGAAGAAAGCGGAATAAGAACAAATCCCAAATACGGACATTTCATATAAACATGTTCGCATATACTGTTAATACGAACAAAGAAATTTTACCAACAATGGCAGAGAAGTATGTTTTTTTTTATCTGATAGTAGCTCACATTTAGTTCATCCTCACATTTAGTTCACATTTTGCATTTAATACTGGCTTGTCTAAGTGTATGGTATACCTTAGTATATTGTGTTAGATTGGGATGGCAGGTATGCCAATCCGCCAAGTTACGGCTTGGTGGGGCATGCCCCATACCTATACAGCACCGAGAGTTTGGCATATTTCAGGGTTTCCTACAGAAGTAACCACAATGACCATAGACTCTCAGCCCTTAAAAACATAAACTTCTGTATGTTCTGACCTCATGTAACCTTCTTCTTCTTCTTCTTCTTCTTCCCATTTTCCTGCCAAACTGCCTGCCTCCGTCACGATGTTATCCAATGGGGAGAATTATTATTTGAGGGTATGGTCCGTATACCTGCTCATCAAGCTTATCGTCCAATAAAAACGCTTCATACTAATGTTTTTTAATGTTAATGTAGCTAATGGCTTCATACTTTCCAAGAAGCTACTGTGGCTTAGTGGTTAAAACTGCAGTCTCTCACACAGTGGATAGTGGGTTCGAGCTCAGCAGGGCACATGTGTATTTTCCACAAAAACAATGTGTAACTGTTAAGTACTTTTCATTTCTTAGACTGTTATTATTTTCACATTGACACATTAACATATTTTTATTGCAAAGGCAAAAGAGGTTTACAATATTAACTGTTCAATGTTTCACTTGTATTAGCCTATATCACACCCTCCCCAAACCGGACGCTCGCTTTTGTCTGGTTTGGGGAGGGTGTTACGCTCTGCTCTTGCGGTCATGACTGACTGACTGTGGAAACCCCTTGCCTCGGCCAACATTTCTTTATTCATTAATTTATTCAGGTCAGCTCTGTCCCCTTAACCTTTTCACACATAACACAGGGTCACCATAAAATTAACTACTATGAAAATTAAGAATTTACGATAATAGCCTAAATTAAGAATTGAGGATAGCCTCTTTTAAGCTGCAAGCCTTTAAGCGATTGGATTTATAAACCGCCAATTCCCCAAACATAAAAAGAAGAAGAAGAAGAAGCTCTGGTATGTACTTTCTTAGTAGTATCCACTGTTTTCTTTCTGGCTAAGATTCCTGGGAAATATGCGTTGTCCAATTAAGCTTGTTCGCCAACGTTACTTCCTGCTTCTCGTCAGGAAGCAGAAACAAGCTAGGCTACTACGAAGCGAATCAACATGCATTATAGCCTACATTCATTGCACTACAAAAAAAGAAACTAAACCTAGCTGTCCGGTACCAAAACATTTCCCGCAGGTAACGTTCTACACTACCGGGAAAAATTGCTGTGCAGAAACTCACTAGCTCGCTCGCTAGCTCGTAGCCCACACATGGAAGGTTGGAGTTACGCATCCGGCAATCCAGTGCTGAATAGCCTAACTGCTGTGCTTATGAACTCACTAGCTCGTAGCCCACACATGGAAGGTTGGAGTTACGCATCCGGCAATCCAGTGTTGAATAGCCTAACGTTAAATGTATTTCATAGAATACTAATAGCCCTATTTTAAAACTATTTCCATATTTTACTGATGCAAACTATTTAGGCTGTACTAGCTATTTAGGCTGTATGTCTTTCAGCTAGAATGTGTTTGTGTCTAGCTCATTGTGCATGTATGTCTCCATGTAGACTTGGTTCATTAATTGACATGCTTCTTCATGATCCATAGCTCAGGTGGTGCTGTTCATTGTATTTCATTACACATTAAATACTGCTAATCTACAAACTCTTTTAATGTAATTGTGTGCTGTCTGTAATAGGATAACTGTTCTCATTCTTGTCAATAGAGGGCGTTATGGTTAAGCAAATGTCTGCATACATTTCTTTGGAATGCATGTCTCTCTCCGTGTTTATCTTCATGCATTATTCATCATTAGTTAGCTATAAAAAATAAGTGATATCAGATCAAAAACGTCTACGACGTAAAAAAAGCCAAGTTACTCACACATAGCCTACATAGCGCTGTCCATAAGTTCTTAATTCCACCTTGCAAAAACTAGGCCTGCCTTTAAAAGTCTTGATATCAAAATGTGGCCAAGTTACAACTAACAATATTGCCTATCGTAGCTCACACTAAATAAACTAGCTCTATTCCAAAGCAATGCTATCCAAACTTTCCTAAATTATTTAATGCAACATACAGTACAGTCAAGGACAACTACAGGTAGGGGTGTAGGTTTCATTTGAACATTGGGGGGGGATCCACAAACAGTAAATGTTCTTTGTGATGATAATGGAGGGGGATACTAATAATATAGCATCCAACAGTAGCGAACTATGACTATTGGACTGAGGCCCTCAACCATTCCCATGAGCAAAGCAATACGAAGTATTGGGGGGTCTGGGGGTCCTCCCCCAGAAAAAATTGAGCCTTTTAAAATGTATTTCCTGCATTTCTACACAACCTCACCCAGGGCATTTTCTAAAATAAAAAGTTTTTTTTTTAATTTTTTTATTTTTTTTTTTCCCCCCAAAGCACTAGGCGAGATTTGAGATGCTTTCATATAAATCTAAAGCCATGGTAGGCTAATCAGTACATTAGTGGATAAGATACGTTTATAACATTTTAAACTCTGTGGTTCTCAAACTCGGTCCTGGGGGTCCCCTGTGTATGCTGGTTTCTGTTCCATTTACATTGTGCTTACAGTGCTATCTTGCAAACAATAATACAAGGTAACATTTTTTTAAACTGATCAATTTAAAGACTGAGGTGAATCAATAGGCTCCTAATTCAGTAGTTGAACACTTGTGTTTTAAGTTCCTTAATTTTTCCTTAAACTTATTAACACAATGCAGGTTTGGCTCATTATCATTTGCTTTGTCTTTTAAATTGTTCATTATTTACCAAGGCTGCATTCGAATCCGAAATTTATCCTTTCTTCCTGTCGTTCCCTTCCCTTGCTTCAAGGGGGGAATCCCCAAAATGCCAGGATGAAATATGGCAGCCACACCAAGTGTGATTCGGATCCAATTTAAGAAAGGGGAGGGAGGGAGTAATTATATTCCCTCACTCCCTCATTTATCCTCCCTTCCACCAAGGGAATAAAATACAAGCTTCCAGCAAGAAGGGAATCCCACAATGCAATGCTCCACATGGGAAAAAGTGGGCGGTCACCACAGAACTATGTGGCAGTCACATTTCAACTCTATGGTGTTGCACTTCCGAAATGTTGCGAGGACGGTTCGGTTCAGTTTTTGTTTGTTTCTCGTCAATCCTCCCTTGCAGAGCACCTTTTAAATTTGCTTGCTGCATGTAGCAAATTGCGTCACAAGATAGCTCCCTCGAGGGAAGACAGCAAGGGAAGGGAGCGTGTTAAATTGGATCCGAACGCAGCCCAAGTCTCTAGTTTTAGTTGCCAATGTGTCCACAATTTCACCAATTAGGAGCCTATTGATTCACCTCAGTCTTGAATTTGTTTAATTTGATCAGTTAAAACATTTTTACCCCTCTTTTTGTAATCGTTTGCATTATAGCACAATGTGAATATCTGACTTTTATTATTCATGACATGCATAGCTATTTCTAACGTAATGTGGCTTCAGAAGGGAAATAATCCCTCTAAACATGAAAAACACCTAATTAAGAAAAATCAACAACCTGTTCAAATTCTGGGATTGCAATTGTGATTGGAACGAAAACCAGCATATGCAGGGGGCCCCAGGACCGAGTTTAAGAACCACTGCCTTTAGTGGTAGTCGTCGACATCCCAATTATGGTATTCACATTTCTCTGAACTTCTAAATTAGGCTAATTACAGTGTCTTACAGTGTCGCCGCTTGCGAATACATCAGCCTCTCATGTCGCACTGCAGGGAAATAAACATTTTAAGGAACCAAATAGCCTACATTTAAGAAGCTACAACTGTTTTCTGATGAACCCTGAAGAAATTCTCTATTCAATTGTCCAGGAACGTCGACATTTCCACAGTGCTACCTAACGTTATCGCACTCGCGGCTGTAATACATTGCTTGTTGTTATGAAAAAACATGTACTTTTTTTAACGTATATATAAGGCATAGACTGTAGAAAAATGAGTAGTAGTTAGCTAGGTTAGGAACAGCGCCTGCAGTAGCCTAGCCCAGGGGTTCTCAATCCTGGTCCTGGGGGACCCCTGTGTATGCTGGCTTTCGTTGCAACCGCAGTTGCAATCCCAGAATTTTAACAAGCTGTTAATTTTTCTTAATTAGGTGCTTGTCATGTTTGGAGGAATTATTCACCCTCTTAAGCCACATTATATCAGAAATAGCTATGGATGCCATGTAGAATAAACACCCCATGTTCACATTGTGCTATATTATTTAAAAAAGATAAGAAAATTATTTAACAGATCCATTTAAAGACTGATTTGAATCAATAGGCTCCTAATTGGTGAAAGTGTGGACACATGGCCACTAAAATTAACCATTTCGTAGATAATGAAGAATTCAAACACAAAGCAAATGATAACGAGCCAAACCTGCATTGTCTTAAGCTTAAAGAAAAAATTGAGTTAAACACATGTGTTCAACAACCTAATTAGGAGCCTATTGATTCACTTCACTCTTTCATTTGAGTGAAAATACATTATTTTGTAACCTTTTCTTATGTAATTGTTGCAATATAGCACAATAAGCACAATGTGAACATGGGGAGTTTGTTCTACATGGCATGCATAGCTATTTCTGACATAATGTGTCTTAAGTGGGCGAATAATTCCTCCAAACATGAAAAGCACCTAATTAAGAAAAATTAACAGCTTGTTAAAATTCTGGGATTGCAACTGCGGTTGCAACGAAAACCAGCATACACAGGGGTCCCCCAGGACCAGGATTGAGAACCCCTGGCCTAGCCTACCTGAATGGGGAAACTTCTGGGTCGGCGGTTCTTTTATTCACTGTGGGGATTTTGATTTGATTTTCAGTTGAGAGGACTGTTTCAGGTGAAACGTAGCAAAGGCCGCCTATACACCAACAATCCATCTGCTCGACCCCCGTAACGAGCTTCTCGATTTCATATTCCGTGAAGTTTCTCGTCTTTTTTTGCGGTCCGACTTCTCCATTACAACCAACCTGATTATAACATATCCATAACGTTACACAAAACACTGGCTAAAACACTGGGTTATGGGAATTGAAGTCCATAGTATTATCGGCTTGAGCAATCACCCCTAATTGTTGACTACATATCCCATTTGTGCTTTCATAAACTCGAACTTGTTGTGGCCATGAGATAAACCATTGCTACTGTTTGAAGTAGCGAGGGGGTGGGTCAATAATTCATACTATGTTTACGGGCGTTATATATCTTTCCGCATAAATTTAAGTCATTTTTTACCGTTGTTGCAGCCTTTATTGACTGTAAGCTTTACATGGGAGAGGGATCAATTATGGTTGGGGGGGACAAATCCACTCTTTCCAAACATTGGCGGGGACACATCCCCCGTTTCCCCCCATAATCCTACGCCCATGACTACAGGGCTGCGTTCAGATCTGAATTTAATTATTTCTTCCTGTCGTTCCCTTCCCTTGATTCAAGGGAATTCACATTGAGGCAAGGGAAGGGAATGACAGGAAGAAAGCATTAATTTTGGATCCGAACACAGTCCAGCACTTCAAAATGTTGTACATCTATGGCCTTCTCTCGTCAGAACAGCTGCATTTGCTAGCTAGCACTGGCCATATACGACCTTGCTGAAAGTTAGCTTTGCTTAGAAAGTTTGGACACAATCGCATTTCAAATGAGTTTATGACAGCAACTTTTCCATGAAAGCGCTTTACGTTTAAAACGTTTTTACGTTACTCTAAAGCGTTTACAAGGCCGTTTACTCCAGCATTTTGAAGGGGAGAGAGAGGATTGTTTTGTTTACAAAAAAGTTTTTAAAAAAATTTCATTCAACAGCGGCGGTCATATTTCAGCAGCGGCGTAACGCCGCTGCTAGGTGCATATAGGGGAAACACTGTGTATGTGCCACATCAAACTGCTAAATTAAAATAATTTATAGTGGAAATACTCTGATTCAGATGTGTTACACTTAGAAATTAAACAGAAACATTACTACACTATAGGGCATTGGATTTCTATCAAAACCTGTGTGGTCCTACAGAGCATAGATATCCTTGTGCTCACAAAATTCTGTTTGCAAATATCATCATCATTTTTATCTGCATTTATTTATTCATCACCCCTTTCTCTATTGTACATGATGTATCTTCATATAAATGTCTGTTTGTGAATTGTAAAGAATGCTGTAGCAGCAGTTAACATTTTAAAACCTGTACATTTTCTAAAGTAAACTTGCCAACAAAGTACAACCATATCCTTTCTGGAGTGTAATTATTCATCAACTGTTAAAAGCATTTATTAAAATCATATGTTGTTCCATGAGGCACAATCTCTTCACATGCAAAGATGAAGAAACACAGGGTCAAGTTGCATTAAATAATTTAGGAAAGTTTGGATAGCATTGCTTTGGAATAGAGCTAGTTTATTTAGTGTGAGCTACGATAGGCAATATTGTTAGTTGTAACTTGGCCACATTTTGATATCAATACTTTTAAAGGCAGGCCTAGTTTTTGCAAGGTGGAATTAAGAACTTATGGACAGCGCTATGTAGGCTATGTGTGAGTAACTTGGCTTTTTTACGTCGTAGACGTTTTTGATCTGATTCAGTTTACCCTACCACAGTTTGCCGATTCTGTTGGGTACACATGTATGTTGTGTGGGGGGGGGGGGGGGAATTAGAGAGGTACTCCATTTGTGTGAAACAAGCCTGTCTCAAGTTACCCTCTTGCAGCTATTAGATTTTTAAAGAATGACAGTTATATATCGCAAAAACTACAGAAAACATGTTGACATACTCTAACCATCTTGACGGTGCAGCTGTGGCAAATATGATCAAAATACTGGTTTTGTACATGATAACAAGTGTATAAATTTGTTAAATCAATTTGTGAGTGCACTCACTCAGAATTTTACCAATATTCCAAATATGCTCCGCATGTGTACAAAGTCACTAAGTGACACTGAGCGGAGGTTGATGAATCTCCATTTCACTTTGTGAGCATGGAGAGTTGGAGACACATCTCTGTGTTCAAGTGCTGCATGTAGTAGAGAGAAGCTTGTGTCTGTCTTCTTTGTTTTTTCATTGAGTTCAGCAATGCTATAGCAAGGAAGACAGCCAAAAGAGCTTAAACGCAAAGTCGAAATGGGCTCCAGCATGCCATGTACCTTCTTAGAGTAGTACTTTTTACAGTCTATGGTATTACTATTTTTATTTTCTGTCATGCCCATTCCATCGACATTGCACACAGTAGGCCCACCTTAGTGGTTTCAGCCCACGAGGTCAAACCTCTGTCAATACGACAGCTGGAAAAGTTTCAGCTGTGTGGCAGAAGACACTTCAAAGATTAATATGCTGCAAATGAAGCTGTAGGAGTCTGGGTCTGTCTGTACCATCTGTGTGCATTCAGAGCAGGGCACATGTAACCCAGATTAGTGACAAACTAAGTGCTGTTACCTACCACAACGGGCAGTTACCTGGTACATAAAACATTAATCCACAGCAGGTTGCAGACAACATCTCTAACGTTATAGGATCCAAATTGAACTGCTAAATCAATAACCGTACTGTTCCTGTGAACCTTTATTCTTCATCTTAGAGCTTAAGTGTGATCACTGTAGCTATGACTTATGATGGATTTACATATACAAGCGTGATAATGTCATTTCGTTTTTGTAGTCACAAGTTTATAACGTAAATAATGCACAAGTCGTGTGCTGTTTGTTGTGGATGTATGTTCAAGGAGTCGGGTTACGTCAGAATCGAAGGACATTATATGAATATATTTATAACCTAACGTTAAGTGTCCTAATCAACAGTCCATAGTGTCAAGACTAACTCGTCTCTGGTTCATTTAAGCCAAGAGGGCTAACTGCTAGCTAGCATCCCAGTAAGTTAATACGCACGTTACTATCGTTGCCGTGGAAAACTTACCGTCGCTAGGTATCTATAACAATCGATACACTATTCATTTGTATGAGGCAGCGCACAAAATATTTACTATTTGTAATCATGTTATTTGTGCTGTCAGAATTTTCCGGAATTACAGTGAGGAACAAGCGAAGTTACCTAAGTACAATTATTTCATACGTAACTATTTTTTATAAGCGGGCTATCCAGAAAGCTGTATTTTGTAGCTAAGAGTATGTTGTAATATGGATATCGTTACGTTAAGGCGAATGAGCCATTAAGCAGTTGATAAGGAAGATTGGCACGGAGCGAGGTGAGGCGACATCAGCAAACATCGCCTCAGTTTTCCAGGTTACCTGCTGACAAATCCGGTCTCAGACCATCGGGTCCGTCGCTGTCCGTCTGCTCGCGTTAGCATCAATAAATTGCTGACAGGAAACGACGCTTTACCGGCATAGCTAGCGAGCTTGCTCCTTTCCCGTTTTGTCCTATTAGAGCTCTTAGCTCTATGCTAGCTACCTGTATTATAAACTGTAAATTCCTAGCTATCTGAAATTGTATATTTGCAGCACCAGAGAAATGTTGTCGCTTGGCGAGTCCGCTAGCTACTTGTGTTGTCAGCAGCGAGCCCATCCTAGGCTAGCCACAACAGCTAACGTTAGCTAGCCAATTAAACAGAACCCGGTTGTGACACTAGCATCACGCTAGCAAACGATAGCTAGTTAGTCAGCTATACTGAGCCGATTGGCTTAGGAACACAGATATCGATGTGAAGTACAATGGATCTGGCCAGCTCACTGACTATCTGGCGAGGCTACTCACTATTCGGGATTCATGGTGTGTCTGACACGGTCGGAATCTGTTTTTCTGACGGTGTTTCTTCCTCCTCTCTTCCTTTCGGTCTCCCTGTGAACCAAAAGATGACTTGAGAACTGGGCTCAAAGCGGATTGTCGAATGTCCGTCCTTCTGCTCGCTCTTCTCTTGTTCTGTTTAACCTGTGTTTTGTTTTCGTTCGGTAGGTCCTGCCCTATTTCCTTTCTTCTATCAGGTTTATCATTCAGATATTATTTTCTCTTTCTCCTTTCTTTTTTCGCCCAAAATACAAGATGGCTGCGCAGGTGCGGTAGTGACGTTGTATGACGTGGCGTTAGAGCCAGGACACGTGGTCGAGCCGGTTCGCAGGCGTTATGGGGGGCGTAGTTTTAAATAAGAATCCTACCGGATTATCGACTGCAGTGGTGCACAACTCCAGGCCTGGAGGGCTCTTCTGCGTGCTGTTTTTTCGGCCAATTACCTTAGTTATAATTTTCTGACAGCTGTATAAACTACGCTAGTTCACTCCTGCACTTCACCACAGTAAAATCTTTAGGATACACTTGTAGTCTGCATCTGTAGCTGGTGCTTATAAAAATGTTAGATCAAGATATGAATGAGCAAAGGTAACGATATGCCCAGCAAAGGCTCATTGGGGCCCAGTGTTCATTTATCTTCTTTTTTCACATGCCGAACATCCCCACAGTTTTTCAACAGGGTCACACTGATTTTATTCATAAGGAGTGGTCAATGTGTTTGTCTTGACACAATCATCCTCATATGCTTAAAAAACTATATTTTGATCTCACTTTGTCTTTGAGGCTCTTGGCTTAGTGGTGTGATATCACATTTCCAAGCATTCATTTCACAGTTCATGCGACGATGCAAAGTAACTTCAAAGTGTATTTAAGCAGTGCACATTTCATATTCATCCTGTTTGTCTTCTGAAAACTTAATTTGCCAGTAAGTTGTATAAAAGGTAGAACATATAAAATAAAGTGATCACCACAGGAAAGCACATCCCCCCTCTCTAATGTGTTACACATCTCAGATTACTCTAGGGCTCCTCCCACTGGACTGATTGGCTATTTTGATAATCATTTTCCAGTAGAATAGCATGGAAAACAGAGGTGCATTCTGAGATAGTGAAATTGGTGAAGCTCAAATACACACGTCACTGAAGGAGGTCACACATACAATGCCAGTGTTTGGAGATGGAGAAAATCATATGCAAGGTGGACAGTGACCCCTGTGGGCCACACACATGAACTGCTGCAAAATGGCGCAGGATTTTTTATTTTTCACAGCAGCTTTCACAGTGAATCAAGAGAACACATTGTTGTTTATATATACACTGAAATATACCTGGGGCCTGTTTCACGAAGCAGGATTATGGAGTTAGATGGATAACTGCACTGAGTAAAATCCGGAATAGCTTTTTTTTCTTTTCTTTTTTTACTTCAGTCCATGTTCCAGATTCGGGAGGGTTTGTTTTACTCAGTGCAGTTATCCAGTTAACTCAGTAATCCTGTTTTGTGTAGCCCCCAGGTTAAGTATGTCAGTAAATGTGTTTTCATGACCGAAAATGAATTTTCTAATTATTTTCTACTCCGAAACAAAATAATTGTATCATCAAGACATTCAACAAATGCTTTGTTTTTACCTTTAGAGTAAAGTAAGTTAGAAAGAGTGTACAGATTTAAAGCTGCAGTAGGCAAAACGACTTCCCCCTTTTGCACTCCTCCCCCCTATCTATCTCCTAAGCCCCTCCAACCAAATTATGCTCCAGTGCATGCGTAGACAGGCAGACCGGAAGGATCTTTTGCTTGTAGATAGTTGCCCTGATGGGTAGCTACAGAGCTAGCCCTGATTGGTTGGTTTTTGGAAGACCGGCTTGAGATTTTTTGACAGCCTTCTACAGAGCCCAGGACACTCACAGAAACTGGATTTTTTTCTCAGAACACTTGATTTATTGATAGCTGCTGGAATGTAATTTTAGTATGTAAATACTAGTAATGTAAATTTAGTAATTTCGCCAAAGGTATATCGAAACAATCTTGCCTACTGCACCTTTAAGTCTGTGCGTTACAAACAAAGGGTTCTGAAATATTGGAGAGTTTTGTTTACTGAATTAAATAGAACAAATAAAACAATAAACATATCATAATGACCTAAATGAATTAGTTCACTGCAGTACTGAGAAATCCATATCCCTCTATGCATTTAGCAGTGGCAGGAGTGCACTTTGGTTTGAATATGTTAATAACTTAAAACGAAAATAAATCACAGAATCTTTTAGACATCAGATGGCACTGGAGTCCTGAAAGAGGAGTTGTAACTCTGCTCTCCGTTGCTGTGGAAACTTGTACTAGAAGTGCAAAGGAGACCATGTGATCAGGAAGGAAGTCCAGAAGAGCAGTCAGCCAAATGCCTATGATTATGTTGTTGAGCCAAACACTCCAAGGAGTGTTTGGCTCAACAATGAAATGGCCTCTGCTGACTGAATGATACTGTCTACATGTGGAATTTGGTGTGATGGCACCAGAGTACAGCCATTCAGGTCATTTCAGGTCCACTTTCTGAGCCTTCCTGTCAAGTATAGGCAGCTTGGTGACATCAGTTGTCCAGTATGCCATAATGTGTGGTTGTTCTTTTTGGCCTTTTTGTCACCATTTGGAATGCTTAATTGTGTGTCTAATTATTATTATTATTATCCATACTCATGCTCGTTGTTGCAACCCCAGGATTGGAGTTGGGAGATATGGCATATATTAAGCTTCTGCTCTCTTCCAAAGCACATGAAATGGCTGCCACTTCTTATAAAACCAGTTAGCAAGTCAGGCTCGTACACACGTGGGCCAGAGGAAGGCACTTCATTGTGCTGCAAGTTGGCAACCCAGTTTACCAGTAGGGGTCGCTAGCAAGCACTGAGGTACTGTAATCCTGGCCGACTGAACCCCTTCTAAAGCCATCTGTGCAGCAGCACCATAATGTGAGGTTTTAATGTAAGGAACTGTAAACAAGTCAATGCTGCAATAAATATGTGATGTTTCCTCATTTTCAGTGTAGAAAACAAAAATGTCAGCACATGATAGTGGTCACAACCCTCAAGTATTTGTAACATTACCATTTAATTATATGTTTATGCCCTATTATTATTTTTATATATAAGTAGATTAGACAGTAGGGCACTGGATTTGCTGAGTACATATTTACAAGGTTAACGTTATGAATAGTAACGTAGTTGTCACTTCAGCAAACACAAGGATGAGGATGGGCAGAGAGCCTCCATCCTTTATTGGTCAATATTACTTTCACTTCTTCATTTATCCTCTTCACCCAGTTTCCAATCTCTCTCAGTGTCATGTTATTTCCATTTTTCTAAAACACACACACACACACACCCCTACAAGTTATATGGAGCTACAGAAAGGGATTCACTGCAGATGCAGCAGCTCCAAACCTGTCATGGTTCCTAAATCCAGGCTCACTTGAGTTAATGCAACAATCCTCTTGCAAAATTATACCACCCAGGACTGGGCAGGTGAGTAAACTACACTGAAAATCAGACAATCAAGAGATGGACATGTTCAACAAGCATCCAAAATGGCTTTATTCTCCATGCACAAATATTACAAATAGTGCAAGTAGAGAAGTTTAGGGTGCATTTGGTGATTTCTTTTTCCAAAAAAAAAAAAAAACTGAAATGAATGACATATTTGCAGTCTTCCCTCCCATAGGAAACAGTAAATACGTACCACAGAAATACAACACAAGTTCCATGACTAGCTCCTTGACAGAGAGAGAGAGAGAGAGAGATTGTATTGTAATACTGTATTGGGGGGAGAAGGGGATCATGGAAACACACGTCCTTTTCATTAAATCCTTTCATAGAAATCCTTAATTTTAGTGAAAAATCTAAAACAATACTTCCTCTCTACTCAAACCTGCACTCATCACATCCTTGAGGAGCAGATTTTTGTCTCGTTAGGGAACAGTCCTACGTCGCACAACTTGTCTTCGGGAGGTCATTTGGGGTCCTTCCACATCAAGCTTTGGACAGAGTCACTCAGTTTCTCTATGACTGTTATTCAGTCCATGTGGTAGAGTTATTCAGTCTCCGTCAGTTCCGACTTCACACACAGATTCTCGGATAAACTTCTTTAGCAGTGTTTTTATTTTCAGTCAAATCACCTGGAACACTGTAGCTCCACCCTGGCCTCCACCTCTCCACAAGGGTACAGCATAATGGTGCATGATGCAGATTCTGTCCCCTTCAAACTCACAATTAGGATCTAATTGCTTTTTAAATTTAATTTAGTATTTTATTATATTTGTATGTACTAATAATAACTTATTATGTGAGATGGTTCCCAAAAAAAGCAGTCTGTGCGAAGGGATGTGGGGGGTTAGAGGGATTTATGAAATTCAAAGCATATGACATATCATAGATGTCCATTCCACAAATAAAACAAAATAATAAAAAAAGTATGGAAACTTTCAGACGCAGCAGTGTCCTTTCCCCTTCCTCCCGTCCCCTTTTTTTATTAGTGCACAAAAAGCACCCAGTCTTGTCCAACGTCAAAACAACTTTCAGCAAGCTCCTCTATTTTGCCATTCCAAAAATTCAGACCCCATAGGGACACATGTAGTTTGCTCAGAGTTTGCTGGCCAGTGAATAGACAGCTTATCAGTCAGATACACTGGGACCCAGGGAGTCGGGCCCAGACTAGAAACATATGTTTGACATCAATCAAAAGAGGGAGCCACATTCCGTAGGGATACCTGGTTTACAGAGCCAGGTGAGTGTAGTTCCTGAGCAAATGGCAACACTGTGTGACATTACATTCCCATTCAGTCCCGCAATACAAGGTTTCTGTAACAAAACAAACAAACATGCGTCCCCGATAAAGACCCTAAACATAACTGTAAAATACACACAGAACACTATCAGCTCTGTGGGGAACAGTGAAAAGTTGCCTGGCAACGAGTTGCCTTTTGACCCCACGTTGTTTCTGACCCAGTCCAGCCAATCAAGTCCCAAGACAACTTAGATACACAAACAAGCCTTGGGAGTCGGCACACCAGGGCCACTTGCGGGTTTAAAAAGGAAGGGGGGGGGGGGGGGGGGGGGGGGTATTACAGGATGGGTTTGTGGGAGGAGGTGTTTATGGGAAGTTTTTTTTTTTTTTTTAAGGGAGGGCCTCACTGTAGCACACATTTCTCTTTGTGGCTGTACTTCCTGCGCCTTAACTCCAAACCCCTTTCCAGTCTCTCATCCTCCTCCAGAGCCCTGCAACCAAACACAGGCACACTAAGTAGAGATATGAACAGAGACACTGAACACAGGAATACTGAGTACAGAAATGGACACAGATACACTGAGTACAGAGATGAACAGAGATACACTGCATACAGAGATGGACACAGATACACTGAGTACAGAGATTAACAGAGACACACTGAGTACAGAGATGGACACAGATACACTGAGTACAGAGATGAACAGAGATAGACTGAGTACAGAGATTAACAGAGACACACTGAGTACAGAGATGGACACAGATACACCGAGTACAGAGATTAACAGAGACATACTGAGTACAGAGATGAACAGAGATACACTGAGTACAGAGATGAACAGAGACACACTGAGTACAGATGGACACAGATACACTGAGTACAGAGATGACCACAGACACACTGAGTACAGAGATTAACAGAGACACACTGAGTACAGAGATTAACAGAGACGCACTGAGTACAGAGATGAACACAGACACACTATGGGCCGGATTCAGAGATGGACAACTTAAGTCATGCGCTTAAGTGCCTCTTCTGCACGGATTTAACGCGGGATGAGATATGTCGTATTCTAACCTGCGCTACACGGGTGCGTTTCTCACAATGTGGGCGGCACAGGGCATGATATTCTAATGACCTGTTTCTTGTACCTGCCCCCTGGGTTGCCAGCTTTCAACTAAAACAATGTGTGTGGGGGTATACATTTTCAACATGTCAGTGACATTGCTTTTAATAACCGCATTTGCCTTTGTAAAATCCTGCATCGTAGTTGCTCTTGCGTGATGGGGAAGGCAGTGAACGTATTAATCCGTCGCATTGATAAAATGATCATAGCTCCTATTGATGACTTGGATATACCCATCACTCAATCAAAAGAAATAATCGCTGGACAGTGGTTGCACGCAATATTATTAAGTAAACAAATAAATCGTTGGATTTACTGAAAAAAATTTTTTTTTTTACGATTTACCTAATAAAGTCATGTAGCCTACGCTTGACAACAACAATGTCAATTTCTGTGCCTTTGGAACAGTAATTTGAACACTGATATTCCTAACGGAGCTGGTCTTAGATCAGATGGCAGTATCTCACCCTCTCTCTTTGGCATCCATGTCCCGGACCAGTTCGTCCCTCTGGTTGACCAGTGAAACCAGTTCCTGAAGCAGCAGCTGCTCCCTATGCTGCTGCGCTTGGGTCTTCTGCCACTCTAAACAGGGAGAGAAGCAGGATGTACAAAAATCACTGACTAGACATCACACATCTACTACAGCATGTATTACAATAACATACAGTAATGTATGTAACCTACAGACTTAGTTACATTCCTACACTGGAAAATGTATCAATTTATACATGTGAACTCCCAGCAAATCGGAGTCAGTGTAGACCTCATTGTTATCATTGGGCCATATGGGGTGCTTTGTGGGCCTTCAGGAATGCTCCAACACTGGCCACCAGCATTAGCCCATCTAAAATCATCCAAGATGGCCCTTGGTCCAGTTTGCTTTTTTGGCAAGCATTACATTACATTACATTACATTCATTTAGCAGACACTTTTATCCAAAGCGACGTACAATAAGTGCATACAGAGACGTCATCAAGATCACTACAGAACAGACAAGACAAAGCACATCCTTCCCCTAATGTAGCAGCTATCCCTAGTAATGAACGTTGACTGTAGTTCACAGTAAGCTGTGGGTAAATCAGCTATACTACACTTCTATTCTAAATACTATTATAAACTATAACAGACAGGAAAACACAGGGAACTAGTACCATGAGGTACTAGCAGAATCTGACAAATAGCTGGGCTATTCTAATTTGCCAATCTCAGTCACTGATATGCCAAGTTTAGTGGTTGTTGGTGGATGTCAGCACAACCAATTACTTGTGATGTGCTGCAAACAGGATTTCATTTTGCAATAACAACTGTGCATTACTGAAGACCTATGGATGGCTCAATCCCTCCGGAGAACACCTTTCTAAGACATGATGAAGTGATGTTATTGCAGGACCTTTCTAAAACATGATAAAGCGATGTTATTGTAGGAGATGTGTGAGCAACACAATTGTGCAACTTTTTCCACCCACCACCAATAGCTCATGGCAGCTGTTTTTTTGTTTTTTTTTGCTGCACTCAAAAATAGAGGCTGAGGCTTGCACAATCTCACATTCATGAACAGTATCACACACCGGCGCTCACTAAAGAGGCTAATAAGAATCACAGATATAAGCTGTATGCAATATAGCAGCTAAAATATCAACACCTATTGTTGTATCATAACTTAAGAAAATGTGATATACACAAAGACATATATTTTCTTGATTTGGCTCTGTACTCCACAATTTTAGATTTGTAATAAAAACAATTCACAGGCGGTTAAAATGCTAATTCTCAGCTTTTATGAAAAGGTATTTTTTACATTTTGGTTTCACCCTGTAGAAATACACTTTTTATACATAGCCCCCCCCCCCCCCCCCCCCCCCCCACACCCTATTTCAGGGCACCATAATGTTTGGGACATATTAATGCTATGTAAATTAAAGTAGTCATGTTTAGTACTTTGTCATATATCATTTGTATGCAATGACTGCTTGAAGTCTGTGATCCATAGACATCACCAGATGCTCGTGTTTGGGACAAATGGCTTTTGTGTTTCTGATTAGTCAGGTGTGTTCAATTGTGTATAAAATGTATAAAATCTGCACTTTAACCATATGTGAATTGTTTGATTACAAATCTAAAATTGTGGAGTACAAAGCTAAGTCAAGAAAACTTTTTTAAAGTACTTGTTTGATGTTTAATTCCAAGTAACAGTTAAATATTCATTCCTGTCTAAACCCTGGTGTGCAGAGCTTGATTTGAGTCTTTTTCAAAAAGTGCTGGAACATGAAAAGAAAGAAATGTTACCAAATAAAAAAACTTTTTGAATCCTGCCAAGTCTGCTTATCTTTCTTCTCACACATCTTATTTAACAGGCCACAGCTGTGAAGTTCTGCACGGCATTAACCCCTGGGGCCGGGCCTTACCCTCTATAGCCATCATGGCGGGAGAGCCTTACCATCGATAGCCATCATGGCGGCCGGGCCATACCCTCTATAGCCATCATAGCGGCCGGGCCTTACCCTCTATAGCCATCATAGTGGCCGGGCCTTAATATCGATAGCCATCAATGGCGGCCGGGCCGTACCATCGATAGACATTATGGCGGCCGGGCCTTACTATCGATAGCCAACAATGGCGGCCGGGCCTTACCATCGATAGACATTATGGCGGCCGGGCCTTACTATCGATAGTCATCAATGGCGGCCGGGCCTTACCATCGATAGACATTATGGCAGCCGGGCCTTACTATCGATAGCCATCAATGGCGGCTGGGCCTTACCATCGATAGACATTATGGCGGCCGGGCCTTACTATCGATAGCCATCAATGGCGGCTGGGCCTTACCATCGATAGACATTATGGCGGCCGGGCCTTACTATCGATAGCCATCAATGGCGGACAGGCCTTACCATCGATAGACATTATGGCGGCCGGGCCTTACTATCGATAGCCATCAATGGCGGCCGGGCCTTACCCTCTATAGCTATCAATGGCGGCCGGGCCTTACCCTCTATAGCCATCATGGCCTTACCCTCTATAGCAGGGATTTCAAACTCAAATCCTGGAGGGCCGCTGTGTCTGCTGGTTTTCGATGTGTTCCTGCACTTAAGTGGTTAATTTAAGTCATTGATTGGCTAAAGAGTCTGCACACTTTGTTTCCAAGGCCTAAATTGGCTGCTGATTGAAAGGAAATCACAAAAACCAGCAGACACAGCGGCCCTCCAGGACTGGAGTTTGAGATCCCTGCTCTATAGCCATCATGGCGGCCGGGCCTTACCCTCTATAGCCATCATGGCGGCCAGGCCTTACCCTCTATAGAGTTCAGGAAGTGCTTGGGTGGTTGCTATGGCAACCGCACTGGCCGCCATGTTGGGAGTATGATATAGTGTTAGGTAAGTATCGCCTATAGGCTATAACGTAGGCTATTAGAAAAGAAAGTGTAACGTTAGCTAACTAAAAAACACGCAAAATGAAAAAAAACTGAAAAAGGAAGAGCGAGAGATAAAATACCATATGTAGAAAAATTGCTGGTTGATTGAACGTTATATAGAAAAAATAAGCACGGTCAACACTATGCAGGAATTTAAGAACTGTAAGTCCTTGGAAGTGCACGGACAGTTCACCAATGGCTGGGTCTAAGAGCTAGGCTACTGATCTACAAGTCAGCCAACTGTGACAACACAGTCGTTTCAGCGAAAGTTAGTTGCTTTTCTTTACTTTTCTCGCTGTTGTTAACGTTACTCAACTGTGGACGCATACCAACAAGGTGTCACCCATACAGTTTGCCCGTATAAAACATGGTTTTTCAAAGGTATACGGGCGTATGCTATAAGGTTACGATGGGAAATCTAGTCTAATACGTTCATGTGTGACTATTGTAACTATTCAACTGTATTAAAATGAGCACCTTGCTGAATTTGTATGTAGCCTACACAGTCATTATTAGCCTATGTGAAAAGATAAATACATTAATATATTAAATAAACTTGAATCAGACAAATAACGGTGGTGGTTAGGGATTTTAATATATAAAGATAGATAATGTTCTATACGGTTTTTGGTGAATTTATACAGCTTTGCAAGCGTGAAAATAAGGGCAGCTCTCTCCAGAGGTTGACACCTATGCAACAAGTTGTTTCCATCACGTATCCGGTGTCTGTGTAGGCTACTTAAGTAGCCTACTACTGTGGTAGATGAGTAGCTGTTGGACCCAGCCATTTGTGAACTGTTCGCATAGACTGTGATTGTTCGTGCGCTTTCGAGGTACTGCCTGCCGAAGGCATTCTCTGCCCGCCTCCCATCGTAGGCTCAGATGCGTCCCTATCCCTGACTGCCCCCCGCATCCAAGCATGTTTTACACACAATCTGGCTGTTTTCCTGAAAATGTTGGAGCGATCCATCAGAATTAATCTACACACAATTAACGTTACAGATCTGCGAATGAACGGTTTATTTTAGGCGTTTTTTTACCAAAGAAACCCGCCCTTTTTAAGGGAAACAAGTAGAAGATTAGCGAATTACTGTGGACTCAGACACAGGTCCAGAGGGAGAGTATACTCCCAACATGGCAGCTGGTCTAGAATGCAACGCTTGTGACGTCAGCTTTCCGAGCTCTATAGCCATCATAGCCGCCGGGCCTTACCATCTATAGCCATCATGGCGGCCGGGCCTTACCCTCTATAGCCATCATGGCTCTTAGCTCCCTGGTCAGCAGCTCAAACCTCCTCTCCAGGTCCTGCTCCTCTTGCCTGTAAAGACAAGTTGAGACACCCTGGGTCAAAGCACAGAGAACCTGGCACAGCCATCCCAATGACTACAATAAAAATCACTGTGTTGTAAACTCAAAACATAAAAATACACAAGCGTAGTACAGGAAACTACATTATTTATTGCAATCATGCGGCTGTGTTTACAGCAGATGTTAAACACGACATACAACAGTAGAAAAACAGCAAATTCCTGACTTTAATGTTATGCCCTTTACCTCATTTAAACCTTAGAGTCAGTGCTACATAAGGAAGAGCGTCAGTTTAAAACATGCTTTTCTGGCTCTTAAAGTGATACTGCTGTCAAAAACCGACTTTTCCCACCGATGTTTTGGGTTAGATTATGATCATACACAACTGTTTATGTACGAAAATCTCATGTTTAGTCAAAATGTTTTTTTCTGAGTTTTTGTGTATGCTTACCAATACGCTGGTTTCCAGGGATTTGTGATGTCACGAGATCCTTAACATAAAAATGGGTGGAGTTGAGGTGGTCCAAGGGGTGATCTCGGCTGGGCACGTGGTATACAAGACCAACAGTTTTTTTTTTCTCTTTGAGACTGAGACCCTTGTACTGCTAACTAGCTGGTTCAAGTTCAAATGTGAATTGCTTTGTATTACTGCTAACGTTAATATTAGGACTTATATCGAGCTACATAGAGAGTTATTCATCTACAACGTCTGACTATTTGGTATCTTTAGCTAACTTGCCTGCATTATGCCAAGGAGATGTATCGTTCCTCGGTGCAACAACACCAGCTCTGTTAGCTTTCATAATCTGCTGAGAGACCCACTGCTACTTAGCCAGTGGCTTCAAGCTATCGGTGTAGAGCAATGTAGGTAATGTAGGTAATGCAAGGCAGTCTATTGTGTGTGAGTTTAGCCCCGTTTGGTCCAGAGAGAACTGGTAACTTAGCTAGCTAGCTAGTTATCTTAGCTATCATTTACGAATAATGTTAGCTAATAAATGATAACAATTCCCCCAGGGCTCAGTCCTTGGTCCCCTCCTTTTCTCCACCTACACCAAATCCCTTGGCCCTGTTATCACTGCTCATGGTCTTTCTTACCACTGCTACGCTGACGATACTCAACTCTTTCTCTCCTTCTCACCCTCTGACACTCAGGTGTCAGCCCGCATCTCCGCTTGCCTGAGAGACATCCAGACCTGGATGGACAACCACCATCTGAAGCTCAATCCAGATAAGACTGAGCTCATCTACATTCCTGCTCTAACCTCTCCCCCTCTCAATCTCTCCATTTCCCTAGGGGACATTCCACTGACCCCAACGCCCTGTGCCAGGAACCTCGGAGTGGTGATGGACAACAGGCTGTCCCTCTCCGAGAACATCGCAGTGGTAACCCGGGCGTGCAGGTTCTTCCTGTACAACATCAGGAGAATCCGCCCTTTCCTCACCACCCACTCAACCCAGCTCCTGGTCCAAGCGATGGTGCTGTCCCGCCTAGACTACTGCAACTCTCTCCTGGCTGGCCTGCCAGCATCGGCCATCAGACCCCTTCAGCTCATCCAGAACTCAGCAGCCCGCCTGGTCTTCAACCTCCCCCGACACTCCCATGTCACCCCCCTGCTCATTGACCTCCACTGGCTACCTGTGATGGCTCGCATCAAATTCAAAACATTGGTGCTCGCCTTCCAGGCAGTCCGAGGATCAGCCCCTCCATACCTCCAAAAGCTCATCAGACCCTACACACCTACCAGATCCCTGCGTTCCGCCTCCTCAGGACGACTGGTACCCCCCCCACTTCATACTAGCACCCGGTCTCGACGTCTGTCTGTCCTGGCCCCACGGTGGTGGAATGAGCTCCCCGTGGAGGTCAGAACAACAGAAAGTCTGACCGCCTTCAAGAGCAGATTGAAGACTCACCTCTTTAAGCTGCACCTCTCTCCACCCCTCCCTACCTCCTTGTGACCTCCCTTGATTGTGTTTTATAAATCCTTGTTTAAGTGTTTCAAGCTTCTAGTTTAGTACTTGTAAGGTTACTTATTGGCTTACTGTTGTGCATGCCAATGATTGATATCGTGTGGTCCCCCACCCCCCCCCCCCAAAAAAAAAATAAAAAAAATAATTAAAAAAAATCATACTGACTGCGCCTGTGTTTGAATTCGTATTTACCTTTTAGGGTGGTTTTAACGCACTTGTTTCAGGTTGGAAAATGCACTAATGTACGTCGCTCTGGATAAGAGCGTCTGCCAAATGTCTAAAATGTAAAATGTAAATGTAATTCTCTCTGGACAAAGTGGAGCTATGAGGGTGATACAACCAGCCATGTTCAATATACTAACGTTACTGTGTGACTGGGTTTTGCTGTGTATTTGAACGTATTCAATAGTAACGTTACTTTATGCAAACAAACAAGCTAACTTAGCTAGGTAACATTAGCTTTACCATTCGGTTACATCCCTGGTCCTCTCCTCGCGAAGACGTTGCTCAACCAATACAGCCTGCTGTGGCTGCTGCTGCCAGTGGCTCGAATGAATATGGCTGTATTGCCCGAGCAACATCTTCGCAAGGAGAGTCTTCCACCATGAAGGAATCCTCTTCCTCCACTTCAAACTCCTCCACCTCAAAACCCCCTGCAGTACTGCTGTCACTCTTGTCGCTCGCCATTTTGTTGGTTGTTTAGTAGTGAGAAGAGAGCTGGAAGGGGCTGAGTCAGTTCACCAAGACACACCCTTTCACTCCTTGACCGTATGAATATTCATAATATGATTACGTAGCATCATCGTCATATGACCACACCTACTCACGAGTTCCAGTTCAAATTGAAGCGGTAAAAAAGGCCTTAGAAAAGGCTCTGCAGTATCTCTTTATGAAGAGGAGCAAACAGACAGACAGAGGAACAGACATGGTTATCTCACAGATGAGCAGGGCTATCAGAGAGAGGGGCGTGTACACGGGACTCACAGCAACTCCAGGTGATCCTGCCGCCTGATCAGGGCGTTCTTCTTGTTGACCAGAATGAACCACTCCTGGATCAGCCTTTCCTCCTCATCCCGGTCACTAGCTGGGAAAGCACATCCCACAAAATACGGTTCATCAGATCCTTCACCATACAGTTCCCCACACTGCATACCATACACCACTGTGTTATAAACTCTGCACCTTATCCACTAGTGACATATTAATGCCATTGGCACCCCCCCCCTTCTTCTCTCTGACATCATGCACACCTGTCTCTATCAGATACCAGTCAGCATGCACACCTGTCTCTATCAGATACCAGTCAGCATGCACACCTGTCTCTATCAGATACCAGTCAGCATGCACACCTGTCTATATCAGGTACCTGTCAGCATGCACACCTGTCTCTATCAGGTAGCAAGTCAGCATGCTCACCTGTCTCTATCATATACCAGTCAGCATGCACACCTGTCTCTATCAGATACCAGTCAGCATGTACACCTGTCTCTATCAGATACCAATCAGCATGCACACCTGTCTCTATCAGGTACCAGTCAGCATGCATATCTGTCTCTATCAGATACCTGTCAGCATGCACACTTGTCTCTATCAGATACCTGTCAGCATGCACACCTGTCTCTATCAGATACCAGTCAGCATGCATACCTGTCTCTATCAGGTAGCAAGTCAGCATGCTCACCTGTCTCTATCAGATACCAGTCAGCATGCACACCTGTCTCTATCAGATACCAGTCAGCATGCACACCTGTCTCTATCAGATACCTGTCAGCATGCACACCTGTCTCTATCAGATACCTGTCAGCATGCACACCTGTCTCTATCAGATACCAGTCAGCATGCATACCTGTCTCTATCAGATACCTGTCAGCATGCACACCTGTCTCTATCAGATACCAGTCAGCATGCACACCTGTCTCTATCAGATACCAGTCAGCATGCACACCTGTCTCTATCAGATACCTGTCAGCATGCACACCTGTCTATATCAGATACCAGTCAGCATGCACACCTGTCTCTATCAGATACCAGTCAGCATGCACACCTGTCTCTATCAGATACCAGTCAGCATGCACACCTGTCTCTATCAGATACCAGTCAGCATGCTCACCTGTCTCTATCAGATACCAGTCAGCATGCACACCTGTCTCTATCAGATACCTGTCAGCATGCACACCTGTCTATATCAGATACCAGTCAGCATGCACACCTGTCTCTATCAGATACCTGTCAGCATGCACACCTGTCTCTATCGGGTACCAGTCAGCATGCACACCTGTCTCTATCAGATACCAGTCAGCATGCACACCTGTCTCTATCAGATACCAGTCAGCATGCATACCTATCTCTATCAGATACCTGTCAGCATGCACACCTGTCTCTATCAGATACCAGTCAGCATGCACACCTGTCTATATCAGATACCACTCAGCATGCACACCTGTCTCTATCAGATACCAGTCAGCATGCTCACCTGTCTGTATCAGATACCAGTCAGCATGCACACCTGTCTCTATCAGATACCTGTCAGCATGCACACCTGTCTCTATCAGATACCAGTCAGCATGCACACCTGTCTCTATCAGATACCAGTCAGCATGCACACCTGTCTCTATCAGATACCTGTCAGCATGCACACCTGTCTCTATCAGATACCAGTCAGCATGCATACCTGTCTCTATCAGATACCTGTCAGCATGCACACCTGTCTCTATCAGATACCAGTCAGCATGCTCACCTGTCTCTATCAGATACCTGTCAGCATGCATACCTGTCTCTATCAGATACCAGTCAGCATGCACACCTGTCTCTATCAGATACCTGTCAGCATGCACACCTGTCTCTATCAGATACCAGTCAGCATGCACACCTGTCTCTATCAGATACCTGTCAGCATGCATACCTGTCTCTATCAGATACCTGTCAGCATGCACACCTGTCTCTATCAGATACCAGTCAGCATGCACACCTGTCTCTATCAGATACCAGTCAGCATGTACACCTGTCTCTATCAGATACCTGTCAGCATGCATACCTGTCTCTATCAGATACCTGTCAGCATGCACACCTGTCTCTATCAGATACCTGTCAGCATGCACACCTGTCTCTATCAGATACCTGTCAGCATGCACACCTGTTTCTATCAGATACCTGTCAGCATGCACACCTGTCTCTATCAGATACCTGTCAGCATGCACACCTGTCTCTATCAGATACCTGTCAGCATGCACACCTGTCTCTATCAGATACCAGTCAGCATGCTCACCTGTCTCTATCAGATACCTGTCAGCATGCATACCTGTCTCTATCAGATACCAGTCAGCATGCACACCTGTCTCTATCAGATACCTGTCAGCATGCACACCTGTCTCTATCAGATACCAGTCAGCATGCACACCTGTCTCTATCAGATACCTGTCAGCATGCATACCTGTCTCTATCAGATACCTGTCAGCATGCACACCTGTCTCTATCAGATACCAGTCAGCATGCACACCTGTCTCTATCAGATACCAGTCAGCATGTACACCTGTCTCTATCAGATACCTGTCAGCATGCATACCTGTCTCTATCAGATACCTGTCAGCATGCACACCTGTCTCTATCAGATACCTGTCAGCATGCACACCTGTCTCTATCAGATACCTGTCAGCATGCACACCTGTCTCTATCAGATACCTGTCAGCATGCACACCTGTCTCTATCAGATACCAGTCAGCATGCACACCTGTCTCTATCAGATACCTGTCAGCATGCACACCTGTCTCTATCAGATACCAGTCAGCATGCACACCTGTCTCTATCAGATACCAGTCAGCATGCATAACTGTCTCTATCAGATACCTGTCAGCATGCACACCTGTCTCTATCAGATACCAGTCAGCATGCATACCTGTCTCTATCAGATACCTGTCAGCATGCATACCTGTCTCTATCAGATACCAGTCAGCATGCACACCTGTCTCTATCAGATACCATGCTGAGTGGCAGTGTAGTATAATGGGAAGGGAACTTGGCTTGTAACAGGTTTTACCTGAATTTATATCCAGCTGTATAAATGGATACTATGTAAGTCATGTAAGTCACTCTGGATAAGAGTACCTGCCTGTAATGTAATGTAATGTAATGTACTGTACCAGTCAGCATGCTCACCTGTCTCCATCAGGTATCTTAGCTTCCTCTCCACGATGGCGGCTCTGCCGTCGATGTGCTTCTGTTCGCTCTCCAGGGCCTTAATCTCGCTCAGCACATACTGGCTGGTGTCCTGCAAACGCTAGGCACACAGACCGACCAACAGACGCACGGACAGAGAGACAAATATGGACAAACGGATACGTCACACACGGGTAAGTCACAGCACGGTCGTGCAGACAAACGTGTGGATTCACATAGAGTCATACAGACACAGCCAGACAGACAAACACACAGACGTGCACAGGATAATAAATAAACGGACACACAAAAACACACATACACACAAACATACGGAAATATAGCCACGCACAGATGGACACACAGATACATACACAGCCATGCCCCCCCATGTTAAGCTGGGCAAGCAACAGGCCAGTAATATGATTGTGTGATGCCATCTTAGTGCAGTGAACAGGCCTGGCTATGGAAACCACAGGAGGAAGAGCAGGAGGGAAGCTGTGTTGTATCTGAATGCAAGCCCTCAGAGAGGGTGGGCAGAAGAGGAAGAGCCGAATGAGTGTAAGAAAACAAACTGACCAGGCTGTCTTCTGTTCTGCTCTCCTCGCCAGGGGCCGGCTGCTCCTGGGGGGCCGTGACAGAGCTCCTAACGACTGTGAAACACAACACGCTTCAGGTCATGCTTCACGTCAGTCACAGCAGCAACGGCGCAGAGATTAATAAATATACTTATTTTTTTTCATTTTACATCACTGTAAAGCACACGCAGCATGTCTCCACAAAAACAAGTCTCTATTGTGTTACCCACCCTGGAACAAAAGAGGCCAATCCTACAGCAATGTGCTTTCACATAATCACTGCCTGCCCTATACTGGCATTTAACTAGTTTGTCACAGGTTAACAGTGTTTTATTGCATTTTGTTTTATCCTATTTTATTATTTTATTTCATCCTCGTTTATTCGTTTTTATTGTGTTTTTATTGAATTTTATATTGTTTATCCAATATTTTTCTGTTTTATTTGTTTATTATTATTTTTTACCTAGTGTGAAGCACATTGGGCTGCTACTTGTTGTATGAAAGGTGCTATATAAATAAATATTTACTATTCTTATTTCAGTCTTTTTCCATGTAGCTTGTAGAGGGTTGTTTTTATGCTGATCCATATTTTTATTTGAGAGTATTAGCATTACTGCTGATTTCATTGAACATCTTCCTGCTTTGATTCCCTAAATGGGACTTGCTTTGTGATCATCTTGACTGTTCAAGTGCACTACATACTGTAAATAAGACTGAGCGATGATTGACTGACTAGGAAGAATATGGGGCAGTATAATCCGAGTGCTGTACCTGATTCACTGTTTTCTGTTGAGCTGCCCTTTCCTTCATTATCCACCTGCCTTTCAGCTGCCTGTGAAGTCACAACACAGAACAGAGAGAGAAACCATCTGTACCATCCATACGTTGTACAAGAGAAAACATATTATGCTCATGTTATACCTAATCCTTATAAAAGAGAGGAAAAGATGAAGGAGGGAGAGGGGAAAGGAGAATAGAATGAGGTGCAATACCTCTGCGGTGCTGTGCTGCTCGGGTGTATCCGGCTCCTCCATGGACTCGCTCTTCATCCGCCAGCGCCGCCTCTTCACCAGGTCCGCGTCCCTCACGTGGCTGAAGCTGGACTTAGACGCGGAGGTGTGAAGGCGTGGCGGGGGGACGGGGGTCTGCGCCCCGCCGCCGCTCTCCTCTGCCCTTTGGAGCCGTTTGGTACGAGGCGGGGGCACTAGGTCCCCGTTGGGCTTGGCGTCTCTCTCCGTCTCCTTCCCGTTGGTCTCCAGGGTGATGGCGCCCGCCTGCAGCCGCTCGGCGCAGTAGCGGGCGGCGGCGTGCGGGTCGGCGCCCTCCCGCGGCTCCCCCACCGCGTAGCTGGACTGGCTGCTGTTGTGCTCGATCTGCAGCACGCTCAGCTCCTGCCCGGTGAAATGGGTGCGGATCTGGCACAGGTAGGTCATCACGATGAGTCGGTCCGGCACAGGGAGAAGGACCATGTCCGACGGCTCCATCAGCCGGGAAATTCCCAAAGCCGCAAAGCCGTCAAACGCCTGAGACCGAGAGACAAAGTGACAGAGAGAGAGCGAGAGAGAGAGAAAGTGGAGAAGGGGGGTTACACCACACAACGCAAGTGTGATACACTGCCCGGCCAAAAAAAAAGTCGCACACTCTAATATTTCGTTGGACCGCCTTTAGCTTTGATTACGGCGCGCATTTGTTGTGGCATTGTTTCGACAACCTTATGCAATGTCACAACATTTATTTCCATCCAGAGTAGCATAAGTTTTTGGCTGAGATCTTGTATTGACGACGGGAGAGTCGAACCACTCCGTAAAGTGTTCTCCAGCACATAACAAAGACTTTCAATGGGGTTAAGGTCAGGAATCTGGTGGCTAATTCATGTGTGAAAATGATTCCTCATGCTCCCCGAACCACTCTTTCACAATTTGAGCCCGATGAATCTTGGCATTGTCATCCTGGCATATGCCCATTGATGGGATAACCTGGTCATTCAGTACATTCAGGTACTTCGCTGACTTCATTTTATTGCTGCATAATGTTGCTGAGCCTAGACCTGACCAACTGAAGCAACCCCAGATCATAACACTGCCTCCAGAGGCTTGTACAGTGGGCACTATGCATGACGGGTGCAATGGCGACTTTTCTTTTGGCCAGGCAGTGTACTAATACACTATGATACATAAAGCATTAAATGGTGTGGTTGATATCACTTTTGGGCTCATTAAAGAACTGATGTGGCCTGTTATACTGTAGAATGATGTTTAGCAGCATATTCTGTCTATAAATGCAGCATTCACCCAACCATCATAACAGGACAAAATATATACTTGCTGTTTTTGGACAATGCACATTGTGTGTAATTTTTGCTATCTATTCCAACAAGCATGTATTTTCCACTTTAAAAAAAAATTAAGAATGACTTGATTATAAGAGAGTCTTAGATGGAGTTTACAATAAAGGGAAATTTATTAATGGCTTTGATGACAATTATAATATTAAGTAACGATGACTGTGAAAGACATGCCCCTTATGGAAATGTAATATACTGCAGTATATTTTAAATATATTGTGAAGATAACTGATATATTTACGATATACTGCAGTGTATTATTTTTCCATAGGGGGCAGGACTTACCTTCTTATTGTTGAACTTGATGTCGTAGGGGTCCAGGGTGTCGTAGTTTCTGAAACGGTAGGAAAAAATGCAGGTGTAATGTAATACGAATGATGTATCAAAGCAGGCAGGTATGCTTGTACTTAGGGTGTGGGGTATGGGTAAGGGAGTTGGTCATGTGACCGAGAGGTTGCAGGTATAAATCCCAATTGGTGCAAAGCTCTTGTACTCTCCATACTGTATGTAACCTGAATCACTTCTGTAAACTATCCAGCTGAATTTCCTGTTAACATGAAAAAATATAATATTGGGTTTGGGAGGTTTTGAAGTAGCACTGCACAGCTACGTATGGTGCAGTAAGTGCCACGGTTCTGGTTGGGTTACGATTGGGTTTGGGAGGTTTTGAAGTAGCATTACACAGCTACGCACATCTTTTCCGGACAGAAATGGTGGAGGATAGCACAGAAAGCTAGCCCATTTCGCCAGGAGGTGCTGAAGTTGGTGACCTTGACCCCCTTGTACCCCTGCATGACGCCCTGGCACCACTCCAGCAGGGACTGGGTGGAGGTGACGAGATCTGCGGTGGGCGGGGCCACATCTGCACTGGGCAGCAAACTGGAGATCTGAGAGGACAGAACAGACTGAGAGGATTAGTCACCTGCCAGTCTCAATCTATATTATTATTAGTATTATTATTATTATTATCACCTCCAGTGTGGACTCAGTCTCAGCCTTCTTGGCCTCCCCCTCTGTAGCCGCATGTGCAGGCCTCAGGTCATATTTCTCTAAGAGCTCTGCAGGAGGGAAGATCTTCTTTTTGGCGCGTCGGGGGGGCACCTGCTCCTCCTGGGCGGAGACTGCTGCTACAGCGGGAGTGTCAGCTTGAGAGGGGGTGGGGGGTGGGGTGTTTCTGCACATGCTGGGCTGCAACACGCAAACTCGGGGGTTCCTCTTTCTCCAGCTGGGTCTCAGGGCTGAGGAGAGAGAACATAAGAATGTCACATTCAGAGAACCGCCATGACAACGCTGTACCGATGGAACAAAGAACTCAGGAACTCAAACTCTCCCACCAGCAAACCTTTCTGCGGCTCTCAACAGGTTGGATAAAAGTTAGTATTGCTTACAATGTGAATAACCTGATATTAAAAAATATATTCTATGGTTGCAAAGATAGCATACTGGAATGAAGAAATTCCCCTCATGAACATCGGTTTATGGAACAATGATAACAAACATGCAAAATTATAGGAAAAGAAAATACTGATAAACAACATAAGACTTTTAAAATGCCATGCAATGAAAAAACACATAAAAGGCTATGTAGTGAAGCAACACGAAGAGTACTGGAGTTTGGATTGAATGCTTTTATGAAAATTCTTGCTTGGAGCTAAAGAAAATAATTCCCATTTTACAAAAAAAGGAGACAAAGGTAATTCAAACCTTGTAATGAAGAGCTAGCATTTCTATATGGCAGCACCAGAGCTATGCTCAATCATGTCAAAAGTCCTGACAAGAATTGTGCAATGAGCTTACAGAAAATGCCACTGGACCAGCTAATTATTTTTGCTTTGCGAAACTTTCCCAGAAAGCGTTTGTCAAGTTTCCTGGTTGTTCATTGAAAGTTATCTAAGTCACATGCATTGCACTGTGGAAACAGCGTTAGAATGTTATTCAGTTATCCAAGTTATCAAATTTTAATTGTGGACGATCATTTTTCCAGGAATTTTAGCAATGTTATACAAATCTGCCTTTTCAATGCTTTCATTCAGAACAACCTTAAAATACATTTGACACATCTTCCATGGTGTTATTTATGACTAAATAATAACCATTAGGAGATGCTGCCCATTCATTTTGTTATTCAACATGCTTGGAGCATTTTTGTGTGGCTTTGGCAGAACCTGTTTGGAACAATAAAACCTTCTACGACTGTGTGGGGAATGTTTTCATCATGATGTTATCTCACAGCCAAATTAGAATATAACTGGAATCTTCTCCAACATTCTAAAATGTTTTGTGTTAGCTGAGGCCTTGACAGATTCCTTAACAAATTCAGATGACAAATCAGCTAAGTAGCTAAGCAGAGCTGTTTTCATTGACATTTCTGAAAATGTAGGCCTCAATGTTAATACAAAAACACACCACAAAAGCTCTTTAACATGACAGCCCTAAAATATAGAGATAGAGCAATAACAAATATTAGCACTTAGGCCAGGTACACAAACACAGGAGAGCTGCAGTGAACTGCATATTTATAAATCATATACAGTTGAAGTCGAAACGTTTACATACACCTTAGCCAAATCCATTTAAACTCACTTTTTCACAATTCCTGACATTTAATCCTAGTAAACTTTCCCTGTCTTAGGTCGCTTAGGATCACAACTTTATTTGAACCCTTTCATGTATGAATTATTACAAAACAGAGAAATATTTTTTTCACATCAAACTCCGCATGTGTTTCACCCGCCTAGGTCACAGAAATGTGCCCCAAATGGCCCCTTGAAAACATAGACCACACATGCAGATTAATGCATAATGTATACAATACAAGAACTACGGTAATTTTAAGATACAAATACAACTAATTCTGCTCCTTGGATCTTCCCTAATAAGAATATCTTTTTAACATGCTCTGTTCTCTAGGAATAGAAAGTTGTCACAGCTACACCAGAGGGAGTTTCCACCCGTTTCTACCTCCACCTGCCATTTTGACCTTCACTGTATCAAAACTAGAAAAGCCAATAAAATGTAACAAGACGGAGCATATCAAAATTTAGGCAAAGGTGCAAGGAATCTGCTCTGATATTTTTTGGAGATCACAAATGTTTTTGACTATGTTAAAATAGAATTTGAAAAGCCTGTCCATTGTAGTGGACTCCATGCATGAAAGGGTTAAGAATGTGAAATGTCAGAATAATAGTAGAGAGAATGATTTATTTCAGCTTTTATTTCTTTCATCACATTCCCAGTGGGTCAGAAGTTTACATACACTCTGTTAGTATTTGGTAGCATTGCCTTTAAATTGTTTAACTTGGGTCAAACATTTCGGGTAGCCTTCCACAAGCTGATTACAATAAGTTGCCGGAATTTTGGCCCATTCCTCCTGACAGAATTGGTGTAACTGAGTCAGATTTGTAGGCCTTGACTTTGTTGTCCTTAAGCCATTTTGCCACAACTTTGGAAGTATGTTTTGGGTCATTGTCCATTTGGAAGAGCCATTTGCGACCAAGCTTTAACTTCCTGGCTGATGTCTTGATGTTGCTTCAATATATACACATAATTTTCCTTCCTCATGATGCTATCTATTTTATGAAGTGCACCAATCCCTCCTGCAGCAAAGCACCCCCACAACATGCTGCTGGTTGACTGGTCCATTTCTCAGCAGCTAGCAAGTGTTACAGTAGTTCGCTAGCCCTAGAAAAAAAGTCACTCGGAAGCTTAGACGTCACATCGTTCATTCACAAAGTGATTTTCCCGGCAAATCCGACCCGAGCCCTTTACATAAAAATCAACCCTTGGGCTCTTATACGCAACAGAGAAAGTTGGGGAAGGTCTAATTTTTTAAGTTACGTTACAATTAGTCTCAGCCTCAGCCGCTTTGACGCACTTCGTACACAGCGTCTGATGGATAGGCTTGCATAAGCTGGGTAGGACTGTGGGAAACTGACAGTCAGCACTCATTGGCTAGCAGCACTGTCAATCACAGGAGTGTGTGCGTATTTCCGGTACGACACGATGCATTGGGTTTTATCAGTCCGCCGGGAAACAAGTTGTGCTAACTAATTGGTAGCTAGCGAATGCTGGGAATCCATCAAGACTAAGAGCTTAACGCTGGATTTGTCACGGTTTGACTATCCTTTATTCCATCTCTGCGTTTATGGTTCACTGCAGCCGTGAGTTAGCGTTCCGGTTTCTTTTTCACCGTCCGCTCCATGTTTTCCCGTCTTCCGCTCATTACCTGGCGCACCTGTTCCTGGTTTCCTGTGTGCTATTTAAGCACGCTGTGTCCGCCTTCCGGTGCTTGTGTGTCTTTGTTGCCACGTTCACCAAGCCAGGTAAAAGGTATAGCCGGAAGACTGGATTTTTGTCCTTGACAAACATTCAGGAACTTCCTAGAGTTAGGTTAAAGTCCTCTTTAATCTAATTTTGGTTTCTATTTCCTCTGGGCTCTAGTTATTCGCCTCTTTGTTTTGTCTCTGACGTTTATCAGAGCTAGAGGTTTGCTACCAGCTTATTTTTCTCGCGCTGCTTATTTCTGCGAGTTCGCCCATTCTATGGGTTTTTTATTTTGGCTCACGCCGGGATTATCTCCCTTTATTTCCACATCTGCTCGTTATTCAAGTTCCGCCCACAGCTACTGGGGTTGATTTCTGTTTTCGGTATTTTACAAGATTATTTTCTCTCTCAGTTAATTTCTCTAGAGTTTACGAGTATCGTCCTGTTTTGATAAAGGACGTTTCATTTCATTTGTTTGTTTGGGAGTTTTGTCCTGCCTTTCTTTATTTTTTCTTTTCTAGTGATTATTCACTTGCGTGGGTAATCTTTTGTATCTTTTTCTGGTCGCATCTGATCCTTCTACCCGAACCCCCTGACAGGATTGAACAAAGTTTCTGAAGTTCACAACATTTCTTCAGTGTGATGGACTGTTTTAGTGGAGATCGCTGTGCCATTTGTGTAAATCACATTTGTTTCACGTGGGTCTGTTCTTGTTGCGCTGTTTCTGAATCGACCATAGACAGTCTGTGGTTGGTTATATTGCATGTCAATCAAAGGCGCCATCTCGTCAAAGTGGGCAGCTCTTTATTGCGTTAGGCAAGTCTATGGAACAGACTTTGTGTTTATCACAAAGTCTAGCCTTTGCGAGACTACGTTACAATCTGTTCATACATTGGCAAATTAAAGCGATTCATGCATGTATTACATATAGCCCCTTTAAGAGGTCAATACAGTTCAATTACCTTAAAGCAATTTCATCTTAACAATTTAAACATGAACTCACAGTATTATAAACAGACAGCTGTGATGTCTTATTTTGTTAATTGTTTAATTTACTTTCCTGCTGTTTAAATGTAAAGCTTTCAGGCACTTTAGTTAATTTGTGATACAGATAAAGAATATATATATATAGTGTCCTCCATAATGTTTGGGACAAAGATATATATCTCTTGATTTGTACTCCACAATTTTGGATTTGTAATAAAAAATATTTAACTGTAGTTAAGATTCTCAGCTTTTACTAAACAGTATTTTATATATTTTTCTTTCACCATGTAGAAATTAAAGCAGTTTATATACATAGCCCCCCATTTCAGGTCACCATAATGTTTGGTACATATTAATTTGGGACATATTAATGTTGTGTAAATGGAAATAGTCATGTTTAGTACTTTTGTTGCATATCCTTTGCATGCAACAACTGCTTGAAGTCTGTGACCCATAGACATCACCAGGTGCTGAGTATCTTCTCTGCTGATGCTCTGTCAGGCCTGTACTGCAGCCATCTTCAGCTCCTGTTTGTTTCGGAAGCTAGTTGCCTTAGATTTTCTCTTCAGCATATGAAACGCATGTTCAATTGGATTCAGATTGGGTGACTGACTTGGTTAGTCAAGAATGTTACAGTTTTTGGCTTTGAAAATCTCTCCTTGTTGCTTTAGCAGTATGTTTGGGATCACTGTTTTGCTGTAGGATGAAGCGCCGTCCAATGATTTTGGAGGCAAGTTTGCTTGAACTTCAGCAGATAAGATGTTTCTTCCGAATTCATTCTGCTGCTGCTATCAGCAGTTACATCATCAATGAGGACAAGTGAGCCAGCACCTGTGGCAGCCATACATGCCCAAACCATAACACCTCCACCACCATGTTTCACAGAAGAGGTGGTATTTTGGGCAGTTCCTTTTGGTCTCCATACTTTGGTCTTGCAATCACTCTGATACAATTGAATCTTGGTCTCATCTGTACACAAGACCTTTTTCCAGGCTCTTTTAGGTACTTCTTAGCAAACTGTAACCTGGCCATCCAGTTTTTGCAGCTAACTAGTGATTTGCATCTTGCAGTGTAGTCTCTGTAGTTCTGTTTGTGAAGTCTTCTGCACACAGTAGTCACTGACATATCCACACCTGCCTCCTGAAGAATGTTTCTGATCTGTCAGACAGGTGTTTGGCGTTTTTCTTCAATATGGTGAGAATTATGCGGTCATCAACAGTAGAGGCCTTCCTTGGCCTACCAGGCCCTTTGCAATTACTGAGTTCGCCAGTGCTCTCTTTCTTCTTAATGATATTCCAGACAGTTGATTTTGGTAAGCCTGAGGTTTGGTCTATGTCTCTGACATTTTCTTATTTCTCAGCCTAATGGTATCCTTGACTTTCCTTGGCATAACTCTGGTCCTCATGTTGACAAACACCAATAACAGACTCCAAAGGCAATCAAAAGCCTAGAATCAAGACTAGATAAAAGCTCTCTATACCTGCACTAAGGAAGCAATTGAACACACCTGACTAATCAGAAACACCTGTGAAGCCATTTGTCCCAAACATTATGGTGCCATTTCAGAGGGGCTATATATAAAAAGTGCTGTAATTTCGACATGATGAAAATAAAATGTATAAAAATACCCTTTAATAAAAGCTGAGCATCTGCACTTTAAACACATGTGATATGTGAATATATTGATTACAAAACTAATATTGTGGAGTACAGAGCCAAATCAAGAAAAAACATGTTTTATACTGGTGCTTTCTTAAATCTTTTTCAGTTCGGTCACAGTACTCAGCAAAGACAAACTGCTAACAGAATGTATAAGAAAATGATGCTATTATGTTTGCTGCCCATGTTGACAGTGGACTGTGCCACAGAAGATCAGGTAAGATCAGTCATGACCTTATGATGAGTTGTCATAGTGTCTGAAAACTGTTTAATTGCTCGTCTTCTACACAGCACATGGACACATACACTTTATCCACAAGATAAGGACGACTTTGACTTTGCAAAAAAATTAATTTAAAAAGCATGTCAGCTGAATTCATATTTGGTGGTTGCTTTAATTCAGTTCTGTGGCACTAAGAAACACAGATATCAAACATGCATAATGCTACTTTTCTTTTACCTAGCAGGTGTCAATATCTGCTTTCAAATAGCGTATTTTTGGTCGTGTCCTGTAGTTATGTCATATTATATTCTCACTAATAATGAACTGCACCATGGTTCACATGAAACAGGTACTCTTTTCAGTTCCATTGTGGTATTTTATAAAACAATTCACTGAATAATTAGTCTCATTGCCAACTGTACAATCTAGATTCTCAATTAAACACTGCTATCCCATAGACCATGCAAAGTGCAAAATGATTTAAGGAAAGCTACAATCTAAATCAACCAAGATGCACAACACAAATACACACAACACAAACATAATTTAAATATTCAATTAATGTCCAAAAATCAATCTTCTTGTGAAGAATCAACAGAATACACATGTTTGGCTAAAGTCCAGATGATTATGATATTTTAATAATGTGGAACTAAGGGCCAATCCTAGCATATACAATTAAAGAGTATCCTCCCAAACTTACCCTTTATCCAGTGCTTGTGCTGGATATACAGGCATCTCCACCTTCCCTATTGAAAAACACACCTCCTCGTCCACAACTGCAGTCCTTAAGTCCATCTCTGGCTTTGCGTCTTTCTGATTGGCTCCCTCCTCTCTGATCCTTAGCAACGAGTTGTCATCCTGGGCTGGAGATAAGGGGTTAGGGAGTCGTTGATCACTTGTTTCCTGACAATGCTCCTGAGTCTCTGCACCAATCAGAAGCTGTTCTTCCCTGGGGCCCTCCCACTCCACTGAAAGGACCTCCTCACCCACAGCAGAGTCTAAGGATGGCAAACTCTCATTTGCTGTTAAGTCTGGTGTTGCTTCCTGATTGGCCTCTGGGGTGACCACACCCTGGATCTGTTCTGGGGATGGGGGAATGGAGGTTAGAGGGAGCTGATCATTTGTCTCTTTAAGGTCCTCCTCACTGCCTCCTATATTCACATGAATTGGGGGAAACATCACTGTCTCAGTGGCTTCATCCAGCCCATTCTCACAGACTCCTAAATCCCCATCCTGGTGCAGTGATGTCAGACCTGTCAGAGTGTCTGGGACTAGAGCTGCACTCTGACTGGTTAGGCCTGTGCCTTTTTCTTGAGGAGTCAGAAGATGAGGGAGGTCTTCCTGTATGTGCTGTCTAGGCAGGACTAGTTCTGTGTCTGTAGGGGTGGGGACTTCCTCCTGATTGGCAGATGGCTCCCCCTTGCCCTCAAAGGAAGATAGCTCTGCATCAGGAGTATCTGACAATGAAGACAGAGTCGACTCAAGTGGCTGGGCCTGGTCAAGGTGGGAGGAGCTGACTTGTGTTTCCAGGTCAGGAATGGGACCAGTTGAGTCTATGGGGATCTTCGCCTCTACCTTCAAACTTTTTGGCAGAGACTGGCTTTCCTCCTCCCCCCCAAGAGGCTTGTGCTCTCTGCATGAGCGCTCTGGAGGGGAAGGTAGAGGCCAGGGGACCACCGAGCTTTTGGAAACGTCTTCCTCAGAGACTGCCTCCTTCAGGTCCCGATTTTCCCTGGCATCCCTGGGGTTCTCCGGGGTGGCCGGCCGCCCGTCGCCTGAGGACAGAGCTAAGACAGGGGGCTGCTGCTCATCCCCACCCCCCATCTCTGAGGGAAGAGGGTTATTTTTGCCTCGCTGGGGCGGAGTCGGTTCACTAGCAACTGTGGTGCACTGTCTGCTGGCGGGGACTGCGTTCTGCGGGGCTACGTCCTCTGCTGAAAAGGTCTTCCTCTTGCTGCGACGGGGTGGAAGTTGAACTATATCCGTGTTGGCGGGCGTGGCTGACGAGGCCTGCCTGACACTCTCAGGGCCTACTTCCTGCAGAGGCACTGGGGGGAGGAGCTCAATTTTGTTACCACGACGGGGTGGGGCCACTTCCTTGGTTTCTGGCACAGAGAGCAACCTGGCACTGCCGACATCCTGTAGGACATCCGGAGGAGGTCCCCTGCTACCCAGCTTCTGTTCTGCCTGGAGCCCTTCTGACGGGGGCCACCGGGCCACCCCAGAGGCTTCGGCTGCATTTGTGGTGAACGGCGTTGCAGACGGCGACTCCAGGCTGAGGGACAAATATACTGATGTTAGAGAATCGAGCCTCAGTGTCACATTGGGTTATCCGTAACTATTCAATCATTTATGCCCAGTGACCCCAGCACTGCCCACTGCCCTTCCCACACTGCCACACAGCTTTTTAGCGATGTTACCAAACACAGTGGGGGGTGTACACTGACTGTTGCTAAAACAGCAGGAAAATCAGCGAATAAAAACAGATAACAAACAGAAGAAAGGACACCAAGCATTGTTTGACCAATCTACCCGTATTCTTCCCATGCATACAGGCCCATCTCATCGACTCATAATAGCCAGGGCAGTGGTGTATGCATGTCACAGAACTAAAGAACAAGGGTTTGCATCCATGTAGACTCAAAAGAAAACAACACCAGGCAGCTTCGTACCATCACATATAACGAAGTTCATTTCACAAAGAAATAAAATGCACTATTCGGCATGATCAACAATCGCACCAATAAAAAATAAGGAAACATTCCAGAGGAGAGCATTTCCTTGTGAGGGAACAACACGAACACAGACGTTGTGTCAAGCCATGCAGGCGAGTTCAGTAGTGCAGAGAGCAATGCCCCCAGGCACTTACCATCCGTCCATGTACAGAGACGATAACCACACTGTGCCCATATCCTCCTCCCCCTCCTCAAACTCCATCTCCTCTTCCTGCATGCTGTCCAACCCTAAACCCTGCTTCGGTCCTGCCTTCTTTTCTTTCATCATCTTTTCCCGCTGAGTTTCAGTGGCCACAGGGGACGTTGTTCTGCCTGTCTCTCTCCGTTCTTCCCGGGCCACTTTCTTGACATCCCCCTCAATCAATGGCAGCGTTTTTTTAACAGAGCTCTGCCCTTCTGCATTTTCATGTCCTTCTGTTCTGTCTGGCAACAGAGAGGGAAGCTGGTCTTTCTTCTGAGCTGCTCTAGACGGTGTCCGATATGGCGTTCGGGATGAAGTCAGAGATGCTATGTTCTGCCTCTCTTCGCTGTGCTCTGACACGCTTGTTTTCCCACGGATGGACTCTTCCAAGGCAGCCAATCGCAAGCACTCTACCAAACTCATTGTATGAACCTCTTCACCCACAGCAGGCTCCGCTCCATTCTCCTTGTCTTCTTGGTATTGAGGCTTCTTGCCTACCGAGGAGGAGTCCTCTGTATTTAGAGGCTCCTGGCTTAGGGCTGGTGGCCCCTCAGGGGAACCGTATTGGGGCTCCCACAGGGGGGAGGGGCCATCCTTGCTGGGCCCTGGGGCTCCTGAGTCCATCTCTTTGGGTTTTTCCACGTCACCGGAGACCGCTTCCAGACCATACGGCTGCAACATGGCGGCCACCGTCTCAAAACTGAGAGATGGGGGGGGGGGGGGGGGTATTTTAGCAAACGGTCATGTCAAGTATCTCACAAAAACATGTGATTTGAATTTACAGCAGCAGGCCTAATTCATTTTGGTCCAGGAAACCAATCGTGCAATCCAATAAAAAAAAAGCTTCAAGCCTTCGAACAAAGCTGGTTTTGGTCGTTTTTTCTGAGAAAAGAGGAGTCTTAGGAGACTTAGGAGTCTGGATGTCCAAAAAGACTTTAGAGACTTTAGTAGTCAATGTATAGGCATTTTCTGGGGGATTTAGGTTAGTGTTGTTTTATTAGAACATGCAACTCTACAGGAGTGATTGTTTGTTTAACGTGCAGAATGTCAGGTCAGATGCTACTCAAAATCACTGCTGCCACCAATGTTGACCACCCTCAGTTAGAGACCATTATGAAAGTACTGCAGAATGTATCACCTCAGAGTATAAAGTGGGTCTTTGTTAAGCCATGCCAGAGCAAGCCATGAGGAAGAGCAGGCTGCCTTTACTCCCACACTTACCCTCTGTGCAGGACCCCCACTATCATCGTCACAAAGCCCATCGTCTCCTCCTCCTGCCCTGAGACCACAGTCCCCTGCTCATCCACTGGCTCAATGCCAGACACCAGCTCTGGCTCTTCCTCTTTGACCCTTTCTTCCAGAGAAACTGACTCCCGGCGATCAGCCTGGGGCAGGCCTGCAGTGGAGGGGGGACGCTCTGAACCACGCCCTTCCTGCTGGATCTCCGCTGCTTCTGACTCACAAGCAAAGTGAGCCTCAGCCCACGGGGGCCTCTTCCCCCTGTATGAGGGCTGCTTCCGGGAGAAAGGCTCCATTTCGGGGGTGTGGGAGAGTTCAGGGGGAACGGTCGAAGGTTCAGGCAGATGAACGGGAGCTGCCAGGCTCCTCTGGGCAGGCACTTCCTCTCCATCGGTCCCATTCTGAGCAGCACGAGGTGGAGGCGATGCCTCCTCTGGAATATTTTCCCCCTGGGATCCTTCTGCTGTGGGTCTCATTAAGCGCAGGCTGTCAGACACACTGACAGGGACAGTGGACAGTGAGCACTCATAGTAGTTCCTATTTTTCTTCTTTCCTTTTGTTTATCCTTTACTAGTCTAAGCTTTTTAATCTATTTCATAGGACCTACGATCTGTGCAATTTGATAGTGTACAGTATGTAACACGCTGCTTTAATCTTCAGTCAACATTTTAACATGTTTGTTTATGTGGTGTGTCTGCATATGCTGAACCCAGGAGGATGAACTCTGGAGTTTTTTTAATAAAAAAGCCAAAACATTCACAGAAAGACACTGCATTCAAGGGTTCAGTCAGGGGGTTCCACTATTCTCACACAAAGCAGCATTACATTCTGACAGAAACAGGGAATCGGGCTGACCGACTCCATTCAACCGAGGAACGCCAGGTACTAATGCCAGGTGTGTTAGTCAATTATGCTTATGAATACAGCAGGAATACTATATCTGGGTCTATAATGCGAAAACAAGCACAACCAGAGGTGGAAAGTCCAGGGGTCAGAAATGAAAGGTCCTGCCACGTGTTTCTTCCACCCATAAATTCAGCCAGTTGACTTCACTAATTAGTTCTACCTCCTGGCTAAAGTATTGTGCTAATTAGGAAATCCACATAATTGGAACAAAATACTGGGGAGGACTTTTACTTTCTGCACATGGATTTTCCACCTATGAGAACAACACACAAGACTAGGTGAATGAATGCCTTGCCTTGACGAAACAGGCCCCAGTTAGTCAATGCAAGGTAACAACCGCCACACCAGTACATCCAAAAAAACAGCGGTTTCATTCATTCAGACAGATGTGAGCCAGCGGGATTCATCTTAGTTTCACTCCAAGCCATGCTAATGAGTCAGTATCATCTCAGTAGCTTAAAATAGGAGAGCCACATTAACAGACTTTAATTGACTACTGCTCTCAACCTGGATTAGGGTTGCGCAGTATACCGGTACTACAAAAGTACCGCTGTACCAAAACTTTAAGACGGTACTATACCAGTATTTTGAAAAATTCAATACTTTATGAAAACATGCCTGACATTGCTTTTATTACAGCTAAATGATTGCTATCCATTAGAAAATAAATACTGTGCTTTTAAGAATTGAAGGGAATGTTGACGTAGTGGGCGTGCCTAGTGGTCTGTGTGTGTGAAACTGCGAGTGAAAGAAAGCTTGCTGCGTAGCTCTGTATCCACACAGAGGAAGAAAAGTACAACATAGATAAGATAAGTATAGCTAGATATAATGGCAGCAGTAGATCACACTGACCGCCCCCAACTTGTTGAAAAGCAGGGAGCTCAAAGTGAAATATGGCAGCATGTTCCCTACAAAATCAATGATAAAGGTGGAGCTGACGACATGTTTAGAGCGCTAGTTTGCAAAAGAAATGCTAAAAATATGTTTGTCTAGCCAAGGCAGGTAACACATTCACCCTAGCAAAGCATCTGTCTGACAACCACCCCCATCTCTTCAGGGACTTCAAATCCCGGCGGGTGTGATAATAACAGATCGATAGTGTAGATTCAGGTATTTTGATGGTTTAAGAACTGCAGTGCTATTGTCCACAAAGTGCTCACATCTTGAGTAACTTCATTTAGAATTTTGTGTGTCAGATATTTTATCAATAAATATTTTTGAGAAGATATGTTAAGTTTACATTTTATTTTATGAGAAATTCTTGGTTATCAGTTATTTATTGTGGTATCATTTGGTATCGATATCGAGGTACCAAAACTGGTATCGATATCAAAGTGAACATTTTGGTCTCTCATCTCCACTCATTATTTGTGAGTGAATTTGTGTCAATTTGTAATCACTGAATTAATTTGATTATATTGAACTGTCTCATGACATGAATAAACTATGCCGGGTGACTAGGTGGCGTAGCCTGTAAGAGCACTGTCCACATGCTCATTGCGAGCCGCGACGTTGGGGGATCGAATCCAGCCTTTGCTGCATGTCTCTCATTCCCATTATTTCTGCCCCTCTATACTGTGCTGTCCAATAAATCTGAAAAGCCCTAAAATATAATAATTTAAAAAAAGAAACAATGGCAATAAATTTAACACAAATGGATTTGCTTTCAAAATACTATTATTACTAAGTCGTGAAATTGCTTTTTTTTTTAAATTAAGCAGGTCAGGAGCGTCATTGGGTTTTACGGTAAAATTACATATTCCAAGGCCACATGCTGCCACTACTGTGAGGCCTCTAAACTTACCTGACATCCACGGTATCCTCCTCTGACTGTGCTACGCCCAGAATCACCCCCATCACACCGTCCTTCTCCAAGGTATCCTCTTCTGACTGTGCTACGGCCAGAATCACCCCCATCACACCGTCCTTCTCCACTGTATCCTCTTCTGACTGTGCTACGGCCAGAATCACCCCCATCACACCGTCCTTCTCCACTGTATCCTCTTCTGACTGTGCTACGCCCAGAATCACCCCCATCACACCGTCCTTCTCCACGGTATCCTCTTCTGACTGTGCTACGGCCAGAATCACCCCCATCACACCGTCCTTCTCCACTGTATCCTCTTCTGACTGTGCTACACCCAGAATCACCCCCATCACACCGTCCTTCTCCACGGCATCCTCCTCTGACTGTGCTACACCCAGAATCACCCCCATCACACCGTCCTTCTCCACGGCATCCTCCTCTGACTGTGCTACGCCCAGAATCACCCCCATCACACTGTCCTTCTCCATGGTGTTGCCCACTAGCAAGGGGCTCTCTGCCTCGGACAGAGGAAACACAGTTTGGGACGCGTTCTGCGACTCATTACTCAAGTCCTTCTCGGAGAATGCGTCACTTTCCGACAGCGGCAGTATTTCTGGCTGTAAAGAGCGCTTCGCCGTAAGGCTGGTGTGGGGGGGTTCAGATGGGATCGAGATCCCCGGCGTTTCAGCAGTGTCAGCAGTGATGTCACTTCCTGTTTCCTCCAGCATGGTGACATTGAGGAATGCATGCACTGACCTGTCAGGTTCTTCTGTGGGTACCTCTAGTTTTTCATAATTTTCTATCCCATCTTTGTCAACTTTTTTTCCAGATGGCTGAAACTGAGGAGTCACTATTTCTAGGCTGAGGGACAAGGACATTCAATGTGGTCAATAGTCAAGTATTATATCAGAACTCTTAATTTTAAAAGGGTGATACTGTACTTATACAGCTATAATTCACACGTCCAAAGAAATAACAGTTCACAAATTATTCAGCTGGAAAAGTGAGCTAATAATCACACAAATACCTCTTTGCCACATCTGACTAGAGTACACCTTGTTTCTGTAAACATTATTAAGGCCGAGACATGAATCATATGTGAACTGCTAAAATGACACATATACACACGGGCACTGCACAAACAGACAGACATGCACACACACAAACTTCGTATCTGTATTGAATCTTGGATAATTTTACAAAGTCGATTAAACGATACGTTCAGACACCTGTGAGCCAACGCCAACTACTCTCTGAATTCCCATCATAATCACATACCTTAATACATCCCTCTGTATTTTACGCCAGAGCTAACACTCCACAGCCAATCCACAGGCAGATAAATTACGTTTCAATTTCATATCATACCAACCATGCAAAACTTTATTAACCATCCAGGTGGGTTAACCCTTCTACTGCCAATACCCAGCTACTAACAGACTCAATCAAAAAACCCCTCTCTCTCTTTAATCCTCAGTGTCTATGTGAAACAGGATCAGATGCAGTCATCAGGCTAACATGGCCCATTAAAGCACATGAGATAGCAGGGTATTTCCACACTCTCAGCAGTAGGAATCTCGGAAATAAAACTCACTCATGGACAGCTGAGACAGAATGACTATGCAAAACAAAAAGTGGGAGACAAAGCTCTAAACTCCTGTGTTTTAAAGAGTCATTCATTTGCTTAGAGGACAACATTTACTCAGACACATTTGCATATTATTCACATAGATAGCATTCTTTTATGCAGTGATGATATTCATATGGTATCCATCTATGCGGCTGCATAATTTATGGAAGGTGATAGGGGTACAGCGGTGCGTCTCACCCAAGATTCAAACCCACAAGCTTCTGGTTACAAGCCCATTTCCTGCACAACCAGCCCACACTCACCCCCGATCTGAACCTCGCTCAGCTGGCTTCTCCCAGCTCTCTACAGGAGCAGCCTCCTGCCTCTCGCATAATGGGTTCGCTGCCTGTGCTAACGCCTCTTTCTGAAGCTGCGCCTCCCGCGCCTCCCACTCCTCCTCATCCTCTTCCGCAATATCAGTTATATACAGTGTTGGCCACTCAGGGAAGGTGGGAGACTCCCGGTCTGGGCGGGGGGGCACCCTGGGTTCAGAAGGGCAGAGCTGTGGAGATGGAGGCTGCTGGGGTACCCCCACACTGTCCGCTCTGTCCCCCGCCACCACGAGTCGGGGCTCCGGGGAGGAGCGACATGGACTAAGAGAGAGGGGGAAAGGAAAAAAGGAGTGCACAGAGGAGTTACAGAGAGAGAGAGAGGAAAGGAGGAGGACAGATGGATGGATGATGAGGCAGAAGAACAGGGGAAACAGGTGAAATAAGAGGACAAAACTGAATGGGTACTGCTGAAGCATGTCCACAGTGCGTAACGTTGCCCAGAGACAAATGGCGTGACGCGTCAGAGACCCGCCAAGATTTCAGTCATCTTGTTGTCTCCAAAAATGTGCCAAGCTCCCAAAGTCTCCGAACACACAAAGCAAAGCAGAGAGTTTGGCTGCAGGTGACACACAGTAGTCTACAGGTTAGGTATGCTGCAGTGCTACCTGTACGGAACACTGAGAAGTGGCCTGTAGATTCAAGGCTAAGACCACTAGCTGAGCTAATAGGTCAGGGCATTTGTGTCTCCAGTGGCAGGATGTCAGGACTAACTCATGAAAGCTTAATAGAGCCATAGTACTCATCCATCACAGAGAATCAAGCAGTCAAGCAGAACAAAAGTTCCACAGTTCCATGTGACAACTGTTCAAAATAACTGTGTGTGTGTGTGTGTGTGTGTGTGTGTGTGTGTGTGTGTGTACGTGTGTGTGTGTATACGAGCACATACGCGTGTGGGGTAATGTGGTGATGGACACGCGTGTGTTTGTGCATGTCGTGTGTGCCATATCAGCAAACTGTAATCAAAAGTCACAAAAAGTTCACAGCACCACTAAGCTCAAACAGTTGTGATATTACATAGTGTTAGATCCATGCCAGCCAATAACAATACATGTCACTGAACGACAGCTCTTAATTTTAAAAGGGTGATACAGTACTTATACAGCTATAATTCACACGTCCAAAGAAATAACAGTTCACAAATTATTCAGCTGGAAAAGTGAGCTAATAATCACACAAATACCTCTTTGCCACATCTGACTAGAGTACACCTTGTTTCTGTAAACATTATTAAGGCCGAGACATGAATCATATGTGAACTGCTAAAATGACACATATACACACGGGCACTGCACAAACAGACAGACATGCACACACACAAACTTCGTATCTGTATTGAATCTTGGATAATTTTACAAAGTCGATTAAACGATACGTTCAGACACCTGTGAGCCAACGCCAACTACTCTCTGAATTCCCATCATAATCACATACCTTAATACATCCCTCTGTATTTTAAGCCAGAGCTAACACTCCACAGCCAATCCACAGGCAGAGAAATTACGTTTCAATTTCATATCATACCAACCATGCAAAACTTTATTAACCATCCAGGTGGGTTAACCCTTCTACTGCCAATACCCAGCTACTAACAGACCCAATCAAAAAACCCCTCTCTCTCTTTAATCCTCAGTGTCTATGTGAAACAGGATCAGATGCAGTCATCAGGCTAACATGGCCCATTAAAGCACATGAGATAGCAGGGTATTTCCACACTCTCAGCAGTAGGAATCTTGGAAATAAAACTCTCACTCATGGACAGCTGAGACAGAATGACTATGCGAAACCAAAAGTGGGAGACAAAGCTCTAAACTCCTGTGTTTTAAAGAGTCGTTCATTTGCGTAGAGGACAACATTTACTCAGACACATTTGCATATTATACACATAGATAGCATTCTTTTATGCAGTGATGATATTCATATGGCATCCATCTATGTGGCTGCATAATTTATGGAAGGTGATAGGGGTACAGCGGTGCGTCTCACCCAAGATTCAAACCCACAAGCTTCTGGTTACAAGCCCATTTCCTGCACAACCAGCCCACACTCACCCCCGATCTGAGCCTCGCTCAGCTGGCTTCTCCCAGCTCTCTACAGGAGCAGCCTCCTGCCTCTCGCATAATGGGTTCGCTGCCTGTGCTAACGCCTCTTTCTGAAGCTGCGCCTCCCGCGCCTCCCACTCCTCCTCATCCTCTTCCGCAATATCAGTTATATACAGTGTTGGCCACTCAGGGAAGGTGGGAGACTCCCGGTCTGGGCGGGGGGGCACCCTGGGTTCAGAAGGGCAGAGCTGTGGAGATGGAGGCCGCTGGGGTACCCCCACACTGTCCGCTCTGTCCCCCGCCACCACGAGTCGGGGCTCCGGGGAGGAGCGACATGGACTAAGAGAGAGGGGGAAAGGAAAAAAAGAGTGCACAGAGGAGTTACAGAGAGAGAGAGAGGAAAGGAGGAGGACAGATGGATGGATGATGAGGCAGAAGAACAGGGGAAACAGGTGAAATAAGAGGACAAAACTGAATGGGTACTGCTGAAGCATGTCCACAGTGCGTAACGTTGCCCAGAGACAAATGGCGTGACGCGTCAGAGACCCGCCAAGATTTCAGTCATCTTGTTGTCTCCAAAAATGTGCCAAGCTCCCAAAGTCTCCGAACACACAAAGCAAAGCAGAGAGTTTGGCTGCAGGTGACACACAGTAGTCTACAGGTTAGGTATGCTGCAGTGCTACCTGTACGGAACACTGAGAAGTGGCCTGTAGATTCAAGGCTAAGACCACTAGCTGAGCTAACAGGTCAGGGCATTTGTGTCTCCAGTGGCAGGATGTCAAGACTAACTCCTGAAAGTACTAGTACTCAAGTACTACATAGTACTCATGCATCACAGTGAATCAAGCAGTCAAGCAGAACAAAAGTTACACAATTTCAATTGTGACAACTGTTCAAAATAACTGTGTCAGTGTGTGTGTTTGTGTGTGTATGTGCGTGTGTGGGTGCGAGAAGAACGTTTCATGACCCTTTGTGACCCTTTTTCCCTTGTGGTTGGTTTCCTTGGTAGCCACACGAGGGCGCTGCCCTTTTAGTGGATGTTTGCTCCGCCCCGTCTTGATTGCAGAGTTTCTCTCAGTATCTCACCTGTGCGTGGTTACCCAGGAGCTATTTAAGCCCATGTTTTCCTCTGTTCTGGGCTTTGATATTAATTTGTATTGTCTGGCATTATTTGCATTATTTTGTGTGCGGTATTATTTTGCCCTTTGATTGCTTAGCCAGTACGATTGGGTCTAGGTTTTTTAGGAGACCATTTTTGCTCCAGAGTGTTTTATTGGAGTAGTGCGGGACTTGCCTTTGTGGATATATTAGGACTTTTCCCCCCTGGCTATTTTCTGTCTCTGCTTTCTGGGTTTTCCTTTCTTCCGTTGCCTAGACCCTTTTGCCTTCTCTGTCTCTTCCTCCTCTCTCTGTCTGCTTTCTTCCGTGTAAGCGAGAGGAGTCTTTGTTTGTTTGTGGATGTATTTGTATAGTCATTTCTTACTAAGAGACCGGGCGTTTTTATCGTACTGACAAGCAGGGCTTTATTTATATTGAGAGGCAGGGCGTTTATTTTCTATTAATCTCGCGTTAGTCTTAGCCGGTAAATGGCCGGTGCACCTGTCCTGTTCGTCCTTCGGGTACCTGTCTCCGTACATGGAGCTTTTGGCGATTTTGGTTCGGAACTGTAGTTCTGTTTCGTCATTCGGTACATCTTCCTATAGGGAAGACTGGGCGATGTTGTGGACATGTTTGTGTGTGACTGCGAGTCTCTGAAAGTAGCCTTGGAACATTAGCTCTCTGTTCCTTTTCGCCTTGTTACATTCCCCTTTACTGTGAGCCTAGGGCGTGTATTTTCTACTAAGCTGATGTTAGTCATTTTTCTAGTAAAGTTATGGGACGGCGGTTTACATGTTTGTGCATGTCATGTGTGCCATATCAGCAAGCTGTCATCAAAAGTCACAAAAAGTTCACAGCACCACTAAGCTCAAACAGTTGTGATATTACATAGTGTTAGATCCATGCCAGCCAATAACAATACATGTCACTGAACGACAGCTGTGTTTCAAGCGTTGTGTCGAGTAAGGACCCGGTGAATGGGGGAGAGAGGAGCTTGAAGCATACGCTGGGCCACACTTACCACTCATCCCAGTATCCCAGGGTTGCACTTGCTGGCACTTCCTTCAAAAGAGGAAGACCTGGCTCCTGCTGAATCTCAACAACTTGATTTTCCAAAAGTCGGCTTTCTTTCAAGATCAGGGGGTTGATTCGCAACTCAGAAAGGGGAAGGAGTACCTCCTTTGTTTCCTTGACTGTCTGTTGAACATTCCTGTTGGCTTTCTCCAGAACATTATTATTGGCTGCCTCCAGAACATTGTCATTGGCTGTCTCACGAACATCCTCATTGACTTTCTTCTGAACATTCTCATTGGTTGTCTCAGGAACATTCTCATTGACTTTCTTCTGAACATTCTCATTGGGTATCTCCTGAACATTCTCATTGGTTGTCTCAGGAACTTTTTCACTGACTTTCTCCTGAATATTCTCATTGGCTATCTCCCGAACAGTTTCACTCACTGTCTCTGGAACATTCTCATTAGCTGACTCCTGAATATTCTTATTGACTGTCTCTTGAACATTCTCCTTGGCTTTCTTGGAAACATTCTCATTGATCATCTCATCAAAGTCAGGTTCTGGCTCAGCCAATGGCGCAGCAGCAAATGGCGTCTCATAAGGGGGTGGGGGCGGTAGGTGAAGCTCAGGAGCTGGGGCGATTTTCTGCTTTGCATGACTGGATGTAGCTGCTTCCTCGAGGTCATGATCTGCCTCAGCTGGTGGCAGCTTTTCGGCAACAAATGGCTGGTTGATTCTAACTGGGGGCTCTTGTGTGAGGGTACGCATGGCCTCCGGGAGTTCGGGAGAGGAGAACGGCCAGGGAGGGGGCACGGCCTCCATCAGCTTCTCCTCCACCTCTATCTCCTCAGACTCAGCTGGCTCTCTGGGTGGAGACACAAGGACACTGGTTGCCCTTGGGAATGACGGCAGAGCAGCTGTACTCTCAAGGCTGAGGGACAGAGAAACTGGGGTCAGAGTTCAGAGGTCAGGGAGAACAGTGAGGGCACAGATTCTCTTTTGTAACCAAACTGTCAGCTCCCGCTTTCCTTCCATCAAATGTCTACTTCCGTACTCAAGATGTTCCAGTTCCTAACAGGAACTTTAATATTATAGTTTATGAATATTCATGAAGAGGCAAACCCAAGGACAAAACATCCACTGCAGCTGGGATTCTCCTTGGTCGCGCCCCTTCATGTTTATAAGGTGCATCAAATACAATGTTGTAGAGACAGAACATGAAGCTGACCATCTGGTTGGCATGGAGAATCTGTGCTGAGGGATAGAGATACCAGGGTCAGAATTTGGAGGGCGGAGGAGTGGAGACCACACATGAAAGCAGGTGAGGAAAGCGGCCAATCAGGTGTGGAAGCGCAAAGTAATGAGGGGAAGCCACATCCACTCAAGAGGATAGAATTAGCAGCTTAAAAATAGCACAGCTTGGACAGCTGCAAGGGAAGCATATAAAGGTTTGGCTGGGAGACAAGACCACAGCGAGTAAGACTCTTCCACACAAAAAATGTACAACAGACACGTTACAGCCAGGAATGCAATGGCAACAAATGGGTCGCTACCATATTAGGCGCTCCAACTGGGCCCAGGATGGGAAAGTAGCACAAACTGACCTTGGACTGGCATTTATCTTTCCCGTAGAGCTGCTTTTCTGCCAAGTACTGAGGCCAAACATGAGTCAACATCATCCCACTGTTACGCTGCACACACCGAAGAGCAGTCAGGGATGAGTTACAAAGCTCTGGGGAGCGTGATCGCAACGGCGATCAACATCCAGCAAAACATACGCTTTGCAAAATATATTATAAACAGCATGGGCCAGTCTGAGGTTTTGGCTATTAACCCTAAAACCATGACAGTGCCGCCAAAACAACAAAGCCAACAAACCAAACCCAAATCCAAGAGCATAAAAAGCACAGCTTAGAAACGCTCTTTTAACCAAGCATCGACCTCATCAACGTATATCATTAAATTCTCAGTCCATACTGCTGTCATATGAGGAGAAGCTAAGAGTTCCACTGTGAGCACTAGGATTCACACACACTGGTTTCCAGTGAGAAACCACACACAAAATCAATCACTGTACATGCATGTAGTGTACTGTACAGACCTCGTGCCCAGTCAAGAGATGATTGCTCATGCCATGCTAAACTACTCCTACAAACTCAATGACAAAACAAGACAACACACTATCATGCATTGTCTCAAGGGACTTCCAGCACTGGCAGAGTCCGGATACGATGTGTACCACATGACACAGCACTAAACTATATGCGTGAGTGCCTTACTGCCCTAGACACATGTAGACCGGCCATATTTTCATACTACATTTTGGAATGCTAACAGCATACATTACGCACATGTATGCTAGGAACCAAAATGGCGACAATAGATGAGGAAGAATGTCAATGTGGTCTTCTAGTGCTCCATGCATGCAGTGCAAGCATACAAGTGTTGGAGGTGCACAAACATCTAAATTTGACAGGTGGGGACGGCCGTGTATTACACATAATTTTGTCTGTGTGGACGCTCAGGCTTATGCAGATGTGGAAAGTAAAAATTCGCCCTTTAATTGGCCTGTGCATAATCCCGAGCCAAGCAGACCATAGCAGCACCCTTTAGGATTCCTCCCCAGCACTTACCCAATGGCACTCTTCAGAGGCTCCAATCCCCGTCCTGTCCCTGGGCCTGCTGTCCTCTGATTGGTTCCGGGGGTGAATGTGGGGATGGGCTTGACTAATGGTGGCCTCTCTGTGGTGGGCGGCGGGAGTTGGTTGGCGATGCTGATGCCGCCGGCGCTGCGGTGTGAGCGCTGGGCTTCGTCCAGCTGGCCAAAGGTCAGGGTTCTGGGCGTGGCCGTCGAATGCACAGGAGGCGGGGCCCAGGCCTCCGCTGACTTCACACCTGAGGAGACGAGCGATAGAAACAGTCAAGCACAGCTGAGCACTTAATACAGGTCAGGTCAGGGTCTCATAGCAGATGCATTTGTCTGTGGCAGAAACCAAGCTAATGTGCTTGAGTCAGTGGTGTGTTTGAGTCACTGCTGTGTTTGAGTCAGTGGTGTGTTTGAGTCAGTACTGGATTTGAATCAGTGGTGTGTTTGAGTCAGTGGTTTGTTTGGGTCAATGGTGAGTTTGGGTCAGTGCTGTGTTTCACTCGTCATTACGGTCAACATTCATATCAGCACATTACCGCCAGAGGGATTAGTGATAAGTGTGCTCCTTTAACCCTTTCTGGTGTAAGATCGCATTTGATTACAATTTTCTTAACTGAACATTCTAATGCTGATGTAACAATCACTGCAATGGAGTTCTAGAACACTGCTTTAGAATTTAGAAAAAAAACCTTCCAAAGAAACCTACTCTTCAAAGGGTTAAGCACAGATGAGCCATCTCACCAGTGCAGACGCAGGTAACAGAAAAAGGCAAATAAGAATTCAGTCATTCCTAAGTTACTGTCAATCTGTGCCCAGGTTCTCTGCATCAGTGCATGTGGCTATACCACTGTGCTCTGTACCTGGGTGGGGGGAGGTTTGGCTGGCCAACAGGGTGGGGGCAGAGGAGGGCTGGGAGACGGCTGCTGGGGGGGTTGTTTTGGAAGGTGAGGAGGGTGTGGAAACCACAGAAGTGACACCCAGGGGCTTAGACACAGAGACAGCGAGCTCGGGAAAACATTCTGAGAGAGAAGCAAGAAAGACGGCAAAAAATATGAAAGAGTAAAATATGAAAGTAATTTGACATAAATATTTTAAACGGCGAATAAGAGTCAGATGAAACTATGAGCAGAGCATTTTGAGATTTCTATAAAAAAGCAGAATAGGCTGAATCTCTCTGGGTCTGTACCTGACTTGGCAGCAACAGACAGAGCCGGATCAGGAAGGGGCGGGTCAGAGAAAGGAGAGGGGGCAGGGGGGGGGGGTTAAAACAAGGAGCGGGGATATAGAAGGGGGAGGGGATATATAAAGGGGAGGGGCCAGGAAAAGGGGAGGGTAAGGGGAAGAGACCGGATCGCACAGGGCCTCCAGGTCTGGTCTGGTCTGCAGGGGAATGGGGACCACAGGCTCAGCCGTAGGGGGGGTGAAATAGGAGGGAGAGAGACCGGAGGAGAGGGGGGTCTGGACTCGGGGCGTCCGCCATTCACTCCTCCAGGGAGCAGAGACAGATGCTGAGAGAGAGAGGGACGAGGAGAGAGAGAAAGAGTGGAAGGGCGTTGGAGTGAGTTGTGAGGGTTATGGGTAGGAGGAAAGGGTGAAGACAAAAGAGCGGAAATGGCATTAGTGCTGGCAGACGCCCGCGTTAGGAGAGAGGCCCGGTATTAGGGGAACAGCGGACAGAAGACCTTTGAGCTTTTCGCTTATTTGTGAAAATCACTGGCAGTTTGAGTTTGTGGCTTTGTGAGGGAGACTTGTGCTCTGCTGCACTGAGAACATTTCAGCCCAGACCGGTGAGACACAAGCCTATCCCAGCAGCCACTGGCTGAATGACTGTCTCTATGGCTCCACAACATCACATTTCTGCACACCTGTCTGTACCTGTCTGAGAGTCACGTTTCTGCACACCTGTCTGTACCTGTCTGAGAGTCACGTTTCTGCACACCTGTCTGTACCTGTCTGAGAGTCACGTTTCTGCACACCTGCCTGTACCTGTCTGAGGGGCACGTTTCTGCACACCTGTCTGTACCTGTCTGAGAGTCACGTTTCTGCACACCTGCCTGTACCTGTCTGAGGGGCACGTTTCTGCACACCTGTCTTTACCTGTCTGAGAGTCACGTTTCTGCACAGCTGTCTGTACCTGTCTGAGGGGCACGTTTCTGCACACCTGTCTGTACCTGTCTGAGAGTCACGTTTCTGCACACCTGTCTGTACCTGTCTGAGAGTCACGTTTCTGCACACCTGTCTGTACCTGTCTGAGAGTCACGTTTCTGCACACCTGCCTGTACCTGTCTGAGGGGCACGTTTCTGCACACCTGTCTGTACCTGTCTGAGAGTCACGTTTCTGCACACCTGCCTGTACCTGTCTGAGGGGCACGTTTCTGCACACCTGTCTTTACCTGTCTGAGAGTCACGTTTCTGCACAGCTGTCTGTACCTGTCTGAGGGGCACGTTTCTGCACACCTGTCTGTACCTGTCTGAGAGCCACGTTTCTGCACACCTGTCTCTGTACCTGTCTGAGGGGCTGAGTAGGGGCCTGCTGGCATGTTTCTGCACACCTGTCTGTACCTGTCTGAGAGTCACGTTTCTGCACACCTGTCTGTACCTGTCTGAGAGTCACGTTTCTGCACACCTGTCTGTACCTGTCTGAGAGTCACGTTTCTGCACACCTGTCTGTACCTGTCTGAGGGGCACGTTTCTGCACACCTGTCTGTACCTGTCTGAGAGTCACGTTTCTGCACACCTGTCTGTACCTGTCTGAGAGTCACGTTTCTGCACACCTGTCTGTACCTGTCTGAGAGTCACGTTTCTGCACACCTGTCTGTACCTGTCTGAGAGTCACGTTTCTGCACACCTGCCTGTACCTGTCTGAGGGGCACGTTTCTGCACACCTGTCTGTACCTGTCTGAGAGTCACGTTTCTGCACAGCTGTCTGTACCTGTCTGAGGGGCACGTTTCTGCACACCTGTCTGTACCTGTCTGAGAGCCACGTTTCTGCACACCTGTCTCTGTACCTGTCTGAGGGGCTGAGTAGGGGCCTGCTGGCAAAGTGGGGGCAAAGGAGGATTTAGGGAGAGTGGCCGGTGCGGTTTTTGGGCGGGAGGGGCACCCCTGAGTGAGAGGAGGGTGCAGCGGCGACGGCCGGGGCAGTCTGAAGGCTCCTGGCGGCAGAAAGGGATGCTGGGAAAGTGAGTATAGCACAGACAGCAGGGAGATGTAAGAAGAGAGCAGGAGAGAAAGAGGAGTGAGCACATCAGAATGAACACAGGGACAAAGTATCAGGAAGTGAACAGACAGGGGGACGAGCGACCCTGTACCTGTCTGTGGGCTGGGGGGCGGGGCGGGGAGGAAGGCAGAGGCAGTCACAGTCCGAGGGAGAGCAGACGCGTCCGCCCTGGGCTGGGGGAATGCAGGGGCCACAGAACCAGCTGGAGGGTCAGAGTCTGGCCAGGGGCCACTCTGCTCTCCAGAGAACCTCCGCCCCAAAGACAGGGGCACTGAGGGACCAAGAGCAGAGGGAGAGAAAGAGAGGGAGAGAGAGAGTGAGAGGGACAGAGAGGGGAAAAGAGAGGTAAAGGAAGAAAAAACGGAAATAGTCAGTGTGAGAAGAGGAACTCACACAAGAACATGGCAGATAGAAAACGCCAGAAATGTTCATTATTGTCAGCTGCTTTTAAAGGAGAACTCGACAGGAATGAACAGAAAACTAAACTAAGAGGCCAAATTAACTTTTGCTTCCAGATATTTCACACAGCTGGTTTTGTGTGGATGGGAAATTCCATCATTTTGTTGTCTTTTCGGACCTTTTACACCTTGATATGATTTTTCTAACGTAAATTTCAGTTATATTAATGTTTCAGAAGAAACTGATGTTTACAAATGTGGCTTACTAACCTTTGAGTGATTCTTATTGTCTGTTCAGGCAAAACAATCTTTTTTAATTGTGTGTTATACATCCAGCAACACACGTGCTGATGATGGGAGGGTGGGTGAGGCTTCATGAAATCAAATAGCTGGTGGAGCTGTCATGTTCTCAGTCACTCCATGATGTGAACCAATCACAGTATTTTGCAATGCAAAGAGCCCTTTGATTGGTTTATACATGTGATTGACAGTACATGGTAGCTCAGTTCATTTTGAGATTTTTGAAGGCTCAAAGCCTGATTTATACTTCGTCGCACGACCCTTTCGACGGGTATAGGGCAACAAAATTAAGGCGTGGCATGACGTTTGTCATTTATACTCTGGCAAAGATGAGGGTTCTGTTGTCTCTATGGTAACGAGACGCCAAACTCCTGACCGTTTGTTTAAATTTTTTAAAAGATGGTGGCGCCTTTAGATCAAGGTTATTTTTTCGGTGAACAGAAAAAAGAATGTGGTTTGTCCGTCCCATATACAAAATGAGGGAAAACCAGGGTGAATATGTTCTCATTAAACAGATGGGTGAAATGCTGGATGAAGACGCACATTTCAAATATTTTAGGAAGTCAGCCAACCAATTATGATATTCTTTGTGACAAAATTCTAGAGGTACGCGACACTGAGAAAAACACTTTTTTCAGTTGGAAATACGTCATTTTGTCGAGAGGGTTGTGCACGGTTGTGCACGAAGTATAAATCAGGCTTCACTCTCCCGTCACCAAACACCTCTAAACACTGCAGCAGTGAGTCAGTCTGTCTGTCAGGTTGAGTCCGTCTGTCTGTCAGTACCTGAGCCAGCAGTGGACTGGGTCTGTCTGTCAGTACCTGAGCCAGCAGTGGACTGGGTCTGTCGGTCAGTACCTGAGCCAGCAGTGGACTGGGTCTGTCTGTCAGTACCTGAGCCAGCAGTGGACTGGGTCTGTCTGTCAGTACCTGAGCCAGCAGTGGACTGGGTCTGTCGGTCAGTACCTGAGCCAGCAGTGGACTGGGTCTGTCTGTCAGTACCTGAGCCAGCAGTGGACTGGGTCTGTCTGTCAGTACCTGAGCCAGCAGTGGACTGGGTCTGTCTGTCAGTACCTGAGCCAGCAGTGGACTGGGTCTGTCGGTCAGTACCTGAGCCAGCAGTGGATTGGAAGATTTTGGGCAGCGCCGGCGGGTGTGCCCGGGTTAGGGTGGGCACCGTGGGAGCGTATGGGGGCGGGCGAACCTGCTGCTGGGCAGAGGGGCCCGTGCAGGTGTTTTGGGGGTGAGTGACTGGGATGGGCAAGGCAGGGGAGGCAGGGGGGGCGGAGGGGACTGGCTGGGGGGCTTGTGACTGGAAGGAGGAGTTAGGCACTGTGGAGGGCGGGGCAGCAGAGCCACACCTCTCTTTCACACTGATAGTGGAGGAGGGAACTGGGAGAGAGAGGGAGAGAGAGAGAGAGAGAGAGAGAGAGACAGAGAGAGGGTAGGCAAGAGAGAGAGGGAGGGAGAGAAAGAGAGGGAGAGACAGAGGAAGGGAGGAAGAGGGAGGGAGAGAGAGAGGGTGAGGGGGAGGGTACAGAGAGGGAGAGAGAGGGTGGGGGCAGGGAGAAAGAGAGGGAGAGACAAAATGGGAGCGAGAGAGGGTGAGGTGGAGGGGGAGGGAGGGAGGAAGAAAGAGGAAGAGAGAGAAAAAAAGAGGAAGGTGTGGAAAACAGCAGGGAAGGAAAAGGAGAAACAAAGGAGCGAGCAAGGAGTGAATTCAGGCAGAAAGCAGAGAAGAAGAAGAGAGAGAAGGAGAAAGGGAAAGAGGGATATATTGCAGGGAGTGGGTGAGGTTATGGACAGAGAAGGCATTGCAGGTGTAAATGGTAGACAGGAAGTGAAAGAGGGGTGGAGGATAGAGTGAGTGTAGAAGGATGGAGGAGTAGGACAGCCAGATGAGAGATGGAGAGAGATGGAAAAAGAAACATAAGGAATGAAATGGAATAATGAATGGCAGAAACTACTTTCAGACACACTATGGAAATGAAAACTAGAGACACGCTTTATACTGCAGAATTTATACTACATTCAATATTTCATTACTTAGGGGGGATAAGTCAGCTATTGGCCAAATACTACAGCAGGTGCAGTATAAAGAATTTATACTAACAACAGACTAACAGAAGAAACCACCAGGGCTGGAGGGGGTAGGGGGGTTATGGCGGGGTGGGATGGGGTTTAGGGGGTGTACCTTTCTTTGGGTGGGGGGGGGACCACCGCAGGTTTGCACTCTTCATCACGCACTCGCCGCAGCGGGGCCAGAGGGGCTGATGGACAGAAGGAGGGAGAGAAAAAAGAAGGAGATGGAGACAGAGGGACAGAGAGATAGAGAAGCGGGGAGGGAGGGAGGGAGGTAGAGAGAGAGAGGGAGGGGTAGAGAAAGAGGAAGGGGGAGAGAGAGATAAGAGAGAGAGAGGGTGTAGAGAAAGAGGGAGGGGGGAGAGAGAGATAAAAGAGAGAGAGAGGGCGATGACACAGGGATGAGCAGAAAAGACAGATAGTGGAAGGAGGGAGGAGAGGCAGGTGAAGGATGAGGGTAATGTGCATCACAGGGCATAGCACAGAAAGGGGGAAGAAAAGAGCACAGCCAAAAAAGTGGTACAGAAAAGTAAAGAGAAATTCTGTGTGTGTGTGTGTGTGTGTGTGTGTGTGTGTGTGTGTGTGTGTGTGTGTGTGTGTGTGTGTGTGTGTGTGTGTGTGTGTGTGTGTGTGTGTGTGTGTGTGTGCAGTACCTGCAGCAACCAGCTTGGCTCCAGCGCAGGCTCTCTTGTCTTCCTCATCGTCACTCTCATTGAAGTCATCCAGGTTTCCAATGTCAGTGGGCTTCACACTCATCAGACTGGCCAGGCTCTGCATGTCTTCATCACTAGGGGGCAGCAGTGAGAGTTACTGATCACAAATCAATACTCGCCTCTCTCACACAGAGCAACAATTTCACTCACACCCACTTTCACATGCTTACATACTCCAAGTATGCAAATATGCAGTAGTGGGTAATATTAATGGCAGTTTAGCAGTAGTGGGTAATATTAATGGGCAGTTTAGCAGTAGTGGGTAATAATAATGGGCAGTTTAGCGGTAGCAGTCATAATAAAAGGCAGTTTAGCTGTAGTGGGTAATATTAATTGGCAGTTTAGCGGTAGTGGGTAATATTAATGGGCAGTTTAGCAGTAGTGGGTAATATAAATGGGCAGTTTAGCGGTAGTGGGTAATATTAATGGGCAGTTTAGCGGTAGCAGTCATAATAAAAGGCAGTTTAGCTGTAGTGGGTAATATTAATGGGAAGTTTAGCGGTAGTGGTAATAAAAGGCAGTTTAGCAGTAGTGGGTAATAATAATGGGCAGTTTAGCGGTAGTGGGTAATATTAATGGGCAGTTTAGCAGTAGTGGGTAATATTAATGAGCAGTTTAGCGGTAGCGGTCTTAATAAAAGGCAGTTTAGCGGTAGTGGGTAATATTAATGGGAAGTTTAGCGGTAGCGGTAATAATAAAAGGCAGTTTAGCAGTAGTGGGGTAATAATAATGGGCAGTTTAGCGGTAGTGGGTAATATTAATCGGCAGTTTAGCAGTAGTGGGTAATATTAACGGGCAGTTTAGCGGTAGTGGGTAATATTAATGGGCAGTTTAGCAGTAGTGGGTAATATTAATGTGCAGTTTAGCAGTAGTGGGTAATATTAACGGGCAGTTTAGCGGTAGTGGGTAATATTAATGGGCAGTTTAGCAGTAGTGGGTAATATTAATGTGCAGTTTAGCAGTAGTGGGTAATATTAACGAGCAGTTTAGCGGTAGTGGGTAATATTAATGGGCAGTTTAGCAGTAGTGGGTAATATTAACGGGCAGTTTAGCGGTAGTGGGTAATATTAATGGGCAGTTTAGCAGTAGTGGGTAATATTAACGGGCAGTTTAGCGGTAGTGGGTAATATTAATGGGCAGTTTAGCAGTAGTGGGTAATATTAACGGGCAGTTTAGCGGTAGTGGGTAATATTAATGGGCAGTTTAGCAGTAGTGGGTAATATTAACGGGCAGTTTAGCGGTAGTGGGTAATATTAATGGGCAGTTTAGCAGTAGTGGGTAATATTAACGGGCAGTTTAGCGGTAGTGGGTAATATTAATGGGCAGTTTAGTGGGAGCGGTAATAATCAAAGGCAGTTCAGCGGTAGTGGGTAATATTAACGGGCAGTTTAGCGGTAGTGGGTAATATTAATGGGCAGTTTAGCAGTAGTGGGTAATATTAACGGGCAGTTTAGCGGTAGTGGGGTAATATTAATGGGCAGTTTAGCAGTAGTGGGTAATATTAACGGGCAGTTTAGCGGTAGTGGGTAATATTAATGGGCAGTTTAGCAGTAGTGGGTAATATTAACGGGCAGTTTAGCGGTAGTGGGTAATATTAATGGACAGTTTTGCGGGAGCGGTAATAATCAAAGGCAGTTTAGCGGTAGTGGGTAATATTAATGTGCAGTTTAGTGGGAGCGGTAATAATCAAAGGCAGTTCAGCGGTAGTGGGTAATATTAATGTGCAGTTTAGTGGGAGCGGTAATAATCAAAGGCAGTTTAGCAGTAGTGGGTAATATTAACGGGCAGTTTAGCGGTAGTGGGGTAATATTAATGGGCAGTTTAGCAGTAGTGGGTAATATTAACGGGCAGTTTAGCGGTAGTGGGTAATATTAATGGGCAGTTTAGCAGTAGTGGGTAATATTAACGGGCAGTTTAGCGGTAGTGGGTAATATTAATGGGCAGTTTAGCAGTAGTGGGTAATATTAACGGGCAGTTTAGCGGTAGTGGGTAATATTAATGGACAGTTTTGCGGGGAGCGGTAATAATCAAAGGCAGTTTAGCGGTAGTGGGTAATATTAATGTGACGTTTAGCAGTAGTGGGTAATATTAATGGGCAGTTTAGCAGTAGTGAGTAATATTAATGGGCAGTTTAGCGGTAGCGGGTAATACTACTCACGTGGCCTTCCCCTCCCTGAGGAACACGCAGGAGAGAGACAGCTTCAGCGTGGCCTCCACCACCTTCACCGATAGCGGCTTCAGTTTCAGCGTCAGGTCTGTCTGTGTGGGCGTGGCGCTGGCGAACTTCTTCATGTTCACATCCACTGAAGCAAGCACCTTGCGATGGCCCTTAGTCTCCTGCGGAGTGAGCCAGTGAGCAGGGTGCGTCATCATTATGTCTCATCAAATCACTTTGCATTACAAGCTAATCACATTTTCTGCACAACAATACAACGTCTATTATAACAAACAGTGAATAACAAAGCAAATAAAAACTATATCAAAATAAAACCCATCATCATGCGATTTTAGGTGACATTAACGGCACCTATAGTGCTAGTAAGCATAGTTACGATCATTTAATTCCTGACAAACAATTGTAACTCCTGGTAAAAACTAAGAGACATCCAGTGAAACAGTTTGTGCTAAACTGCCAGCTTGTTCAGTGTAACAGTACCCTAAAATAACAGGATTTATATATTTTTTTATATATTCATTAAATGATTTTCCACTGGCAACATTGCTGCCAGTCTTTTCACCGTTTTCTTACAAGATATTTCTTTACAGTGTAACCATTCCAAACAAGCAAAATCTCTCATTTAAATACAGCTGTTTGGGGCTGGAGTAATTTACATAATGACTCTTAGTTGATCACCCGCAAAGTGTGAAACGATAAAATGTGCAAATACCGTGGCTACGCACGCAAAATAACACCCCTTATTTGGGATCTTAGCAAATCACCCCCTTAATGCAGAAACCTGACAAACAGAAAAAATTGATAAATAATGTTTTCACCAACCACAGCTGAACTGTCAGGGGGCATTAAACTGCAACAAAACTAAGTTTGGTTTTTGAGAAAATTTGCATTTTGTCTATCGGCTGCTGCTGGGTAAAGTACTCTTGTTTGTTTTACTTTATCTCCTCCACATTGAAATAGGACTCCAGTGAAACAGTCACAGTCTATGTGCACTTCCTGGAATGGGAAGACCTACATCATCAGAACCATGAATCCTATACATCAGCAGAGTAGAAAACTCACAACTTGTTTACATATTGCAAGAAAACAATTCTGCATTATCCAGTCAGCACCGCACAATATTTACTCCCTGTTATTTTATTTTATTGAATCTAAAGGTGAATAGACAGTCATGTTTCAACAGGTGTGGCAGGACAGCACACACATATCTTAATGCAGAGACACTCACATTCTCGATAACGAAGGTCCAGTCCTTGTCTTCAAACATATCGGCGTGGGGATCCTGAGAGATAAAAGAAAGGCCTGTGACTAAGATCAGCAGTTAAGACTACTAATAAAGCATGTTCTTCCTGTCTAATTAATGCATGGTCCTGCTCTTTCCTTTACCCACTTGGGAACACAATGCTCAATTGTAACCAGGAACTCAGGGAGGGCTCACACTAGCAAGTAGTGAATTATCTGTCAGCTGATCCGTCCAGTCATTATGCAGGAGTATTGGACAGGCAATAAGCCGGATTATTACATGGCTTTGTTGAATGCTCAATTCTGATTGGTTACTTTGATTGGCATTCTGTGGTCAAATTTACTGAATAATGGGCACTGCTATAGGTAACAGACCGTTTAACACTTTTCATATCACTTTGCAGAAAGAAGGTTCATTTTCAAAATTTTCTTGACTTGACTCTTTCTCCTGTCTACGGTCACAATTTTTCCCCCAAATAGTGCATTTCACTCACCCTTCAGCATGAGGTCAGTACAGCCTTGTTTGATCACACATGTTGGAAAATGATCACATTACACAAGGCATCCAAAATGATAAATCTATTGCCATTTAAACAATGATTGACAGTAATGTTCCTACAATGTCACATGCTGCATTCAGTGCAGTTATTAGAAACACCATTGCATAGTGTTTTGCTATATCATTGTATGGCCATAGAAGTGGCTAATAGAAAATTAAACGGATTAAAACGGATTATCTTTATTTAAATGAAAACATAAGGTTCAAACTTTGTGACTGAATTTAATCATGGTCATTTTTTTAACAGGGGTATCCTCTGTCATTGGTTGATGATGCTTAGTGTAAATTTATCCATATGAAGAGATGCATCTGTCTGCAGGACAGGAGTGTGCCAGTTTCTCCACACCTTCTCTGAATTTTTCGACACATTGGCTATTTACTGTTTTGACGGCATTGTGCATCTGGTGAACCAGTGTTTGGTATTAATTTTATAGTTCTTCAATCCTATTGTATATTATCTAATGTATTCAATACTCTCTAGTCTCAAACCAAACAACATGACCTGTGACCCGAAACCCTTGTGACACAACTCCTTGAGCTGTGCCAGCACTGCAGTATTTGGTGAGATGTCGATTTCCAGCTCCACAAATCTGGGATGGAAAGTGAGGTACCGGGAACGACATGACACAGTAGAATACCAATTGCTCCATCTGGTTTTGTATGGCTCAGGTTTGAGTTGTGTTGTTAGGTCTGAACCTTGCTCTGCCATCGATTACTTGCTTATTGAGAAATGCATGTAATTCAGGGTTAAACAGTTTTTCTAGTGGAATGTAAGTCGTGGATGGCATCTATCCAGGCGATACTGATGCACTCAAGTCGCTCAAAGGCATTCCATCCAGGGTTATGTTCCATCCCCTCCATGTGTTAGGGAAACTAATTTTTTTCTTAGGAAAACAATTGGCTGCAACCGTAGCCACATTCATGCGCAAACCCCACTGCCGATTTTGGAGATGTGGACATCCATGGTTCTCCTCCGAAATGGTGTGTCGCCAGCTTATTTTATAAGCTCACATAGAGCAGAGTCTGAGGAAGACCTTTCATATGCGGCTTTAACATGCAGTCCACAGGCACCCGATCGACCAGTAGGGATCTCTAGATAGCAATGTGAACGCAGGCCCCTAACCAACTGAACCCTCCCATACCATGGGCGAAGCAATCAGCGTTGCGTGTCGCCTTTTGGAGCTACCGGTCATAGTTGGCATTGGCATTCAGCCGGGGATTTGATCCGAGACTGTGGGGCTCAGTGGTGCCTTAACCGAATGAGCCACCCACCATGACCCAAGTCATGGCATCCAGGGTGACTTCTCTCACAGTTCGGTATGTTTATGACGGGTTTACCTTGAATAGTGTGACGGTGATGTCCACGTTTTCTGGTACCGGCCATACCACCATCCCCCGGTAGGGGTTCTTGATCCCAGGCTGCCATCCATGAAGCTGGACAGACATGACCAGAACCGGGTGAGAACCAGGGGAAAACCAACAGCATAAACCTCCCAACATGCAGAAATCAGGCTATTGTGAACTAGGAAAAATACAGGGTGAATCAGTCATGTATGCCTGGGGGACTTCAGGTCAACTACGGGGTCCACTGACGGACCTTCTTTTGCCCCTCAGAGATGACCAAGGGGAAAAGCCAAAAGAAACTTCAGTCAGTAAAAGAACCAGTACTTTTTACTTGGAACTTAAAAGGCATGTTACCCTGGCAACTCAAACCATTGCTCGCTAGGTGACGCAATGGCCAATTATGCATTGCCCCGTGGAAATCCTGGCTGCAGTTCTGGCATGGCCAGGATTAGATCAAGACTATGGGGTGTGTGTCACTACACTAAATCCAGAGCCACAGCAAGAGCCCATGGGTGTTGTGCTGTATGGAGCACTAAAGGCAGGAATAGATACTGTATGGAGTATCAAAGGCCAATATATATACTATATAGGTATAGGGAGTACTAAAGCTCAGCACAGATACTGTGTGGGCTGCTAAAGGTCAATACAGATACTGTATGGATCACTAAAGGCCAGTACAGACAGCGTAGCGGTAGATAAAGAGCAATATAGATACTGTAGAAAGTGAAGGCCAGAATCACTCCATTTCTGCTCCAGCCCATGAAAGATGAGCACTACAGTAAATAAATAACCATATTTCTCCTACAGACCTGAATCTCACTACGGCTGATACCGCAACCACTGCCACCACAACTGTTACTCATCAGCGTTACAGCTGCATGTGCCGTTTCAACCATTATGTTACTCTCAGCCGTTACTGTTATTAATGCTTTAGCCAGAGGGGGCAGTGTAGAGAAGTTGTTAGAGCTCTGGCCTTGCAACCAGAAGATTGTGGGTTTTGAGCCTGGGGTGCTGAGACTGGGTTGATTCAGTAATCTTTAAACTGTGTGAAAAGGTAGTGCCAAAAACAAGAGCACAACAACTCCATGATTGATAGTTATACATTATGTAAAACAACACTTATAATTTATAGTATAATTGTTGGTTTTGTCACATTTTACCTTGGAGCAGATTCGTCTATTCCTCCTGGTCCATACCACTCTTAGTTTGTCTGGCTGCCTGCAACCACACAACACAGATATCATGTAATTACACGCAAGCATCACATTAGCATCACGCTAATGCTGTAGTGCCCTGCATAAACACTTCCACAGAATCAGCTTGCCTGTTGTACATCTCAGCGCCCCAAATCTGTCTGGTTCTCAGGTTGCACATGTACACATAGTCAAACACCCTCACGCACATGCAGTCACGATAAGACCCTCTTATATCAGGAATATCTTTGCCAGACCTCCAAGCTTCCAGTGACCTTTCACCTTTCAATCCTCAGTGGCACTGAGCCACAAACATAACAATTTTCTGCAGGGCAGGTTTGTGCAGGGTTTTGTATATAATCAGTACTGTACAAAAAAAGACAACCACGATGATTTACCTTGGGAAAAACTCCTTAGTAAATTTAAAATGATCAGTTCATTTTTGGATAACATTCCCTCCAACTCCCTTCCAGCGATTTTGTTGATATCAGGCAATCATTCATTGAAGAAGAGAAGTATATTCATAACATGTTCCAAGAGAGAGGAGGGAGGAGAGATAAAGGGTGAGACAGAGAGACAGACAGAAAGCAAGAGAAAGAAAGAAAGAAAGAAAGACAGAAAGAAGCATAAAGCAGGAGTGAACAGCACACTGATGTGGTGAATTGAAAAAGTTGTACAATAACAATTACTCTCACAGAGTATGTGTCTCCCTTCCTCACACTAACCACACACACACAAACGATCATACACACACACACACACACACACACACACACACAAACGATCATACACACACACACACACACACACACACACAAACGATCATACACACACACACACACACACACACACACACACAAACGATCATACACACACACACACACACACACACACACACACACACAAACGATCATACACACACACACACACACACACACAAACGATCATACACACACACACACACACACACACACACACACAAACGATCATACACACACACACACACACACACACAAACGATCATACACACACACACACACACACACACACACACACACAAACGATCATACACACACACACACACACACAAACGATCATACACACACACACACACACACACACACACACACACACACAAACGATCATACACACACACACACACACACACACAAACGATCACACACACACACACACATACACACACAAACGATCATACACACACACACACAAACACACACAAACGATCATACACACACACACACACACACACACACACACACAGACGATCATACACACATCTCTATCTGTCTGACCCCATCTCTATCTGTATCCCTCTCTGCTTTCCCCCTGTCTGACCCCATCTCTACCTGTACCCCTCTCTGCTTTCTATCTGTCTGACCCCATCTCTATCTGTACCCCTCTCTGCTTTCCCCCTGTCTGACCCCATCTCTACCTGTACCCCTCTCTGCTTTCCCCCTGTCTGACCCCATCTCTATCTGTACCCCTCTCTGCTTTCCCCCTGTCTGACTCCATCTCTACCTGTACCCCTCTCTGCTTTCCCCCTGTCTGACCCCATCTCTACCTGTACCCCCCTCTGCTTTCCCCCTGTCTGACCCCATCTCTACCTGTACCCCTCTCTGCTTTCCCCCTGTCTGACCCCATCTCTATCTGTACCCCTCTCTGCTTTCCCCCTGTCTGACCCCCATCTCTATCTGTACCCCTCTCTGCTTTCTATCTGTCTGACCCCATCTCTATCTGTAGACCCTCACTGCTTTCCCCCTGTCTGACCCCATCTCTATCTGTACCCCTCTCTGCTTTCCCCCTGTCTGACCCCATCTCTATCTGTACCCCTCTCTGCTTTCCCCATGTCTGACCCCATCTCTGTCTGTACCCCTCTCTGCTTTCCCCCTCTATGAATAAAACTAAAAAATTAAAGGAGGGCATACTATGAAAGCTTCACTTTTTGAATGGAATTATGGAAAAAAAAAACTTTTCCATGATATTCTAATTTCATTTTAATCAAAAAATTAGAATATCATGGAAAAGTTGTTTTTTTTTCCATAATTCCATTCAAAAAGTGAAACTTTCATAGATTATAGATTCATTACACACAAAGTGAAATATTTCTAGCCTTTATTTGTTTCATTTTTCACAATTTTGGCTTACAGCTCCAGAAAAACCCCCAAAACAGTATTTCAAGAAATTAGAATAGTGTGTCGAAAATCAGCATTTACTTCAGTTATTTCAGAGAATGAGTGGAGTGGCTTGACTTGAGGAATCCGACAGTTGTAGCCCATGTCCCGGATACGTCTGTACGTGGTGGTTTTTGAAGCACTGACTCCAGCCTCAGTCCACTCCCTCTGCATCTCCGCCAAATTTTGGAATCGTCTTTGCTTGACAATCCGCTGAAGCCTACGGTCATCTCTTTTGCTTGTGCACCTTCTCCTGCCACATTTTTCCCTTCCACTAAACTTTCTATTGATATGCTTGGACACTGCACTCTGTGAACAGCCAGCCTCCTTAGCGATGACCTTTTGTGGCTTACCCATCTTCTGGAGGGTGTCAATGATGGTCTTCTGGCTAATTGTCAAGTCTGCAGTCTTCCCCATACTGAACCAAACTGTCGGATTCCTCGAGTCAAGCCACTCCACTCATTCTCTGAAATAACTGAAGTAAATGCTGATTTTCGACACACTATTCTAATTTCTTGAAAAACAACTTTTCCATGATATTCTAATTTTTTGGAAAGGATCTGTATATATATATATATATATATATATATTACTCAGTAATTAAATTCAATAATTAAGGCTAAAACATGGTATACCAGCCTCCCCCATACTATGTTTTTGTATATTTTCTGGTCATTCCCTGTAATTAGTTTTTTCAGTAAAACTGTAGCGGTATAAAATCAATTTCAACTAAAGTATGACGTTCCTGTTAATCTAAGTCTCAGAAAAACCAAAGTCACTTAAGCATATTCTATGTACAATATAATATAATTACCATTAGTAATATTAGCCCAAGACAGACACACACACACAAACTCTCTCTCTCTATCTCTATCTCACACATACACACACACACTCTCTTTCTCTCTCTGTCTCATTCTCTCACATACAGTACACACACTTACTCTCAAATTCAAATGAGCTTTATTGGCATGACCACACAGCATAGTGTTGCCAAAGCAATTGCTAACATAAAACAACAATAGCATCAAAAACTATCATGTAAACAATAGGTTGCTTCGACCCTCGGTAATGGAGGTGGGGTTGGGGGCTGTCTTTTTTTAACAAATAAAAATAAAAATAATAGTAATAAACAGCAGTAACAATTTAATGAATCTCTCTCTCTCTCTCACTCTGTCTCATTCTCTCACATACACACGCACACCTTACTCCACATTACCTTGGCGGCAGTACCAGTCGGAACCAAGCTGAACAGGCAGGAGAGCCCAATTATGACATCACATAGTATCACACAGGTTCTCAGTGCTCAGAGCACATTAGAAGCCCAGTGCTTAATTGGGTCAGCCTTTATTTCAAATCAAAAGCAGCTGCTGAGATGCTAATACATGCCCAATAGTAATTGAAAACACACTGGGACCCACGTATAACAACAATAATTCCACACACCCACCCCCCACAAAATCCTCTCAAGAAATCTTGAAGCTATTTTTCATATTATTCAAAGCCTCACTGGTGCTACCCAAAGCTGGAAAAAAACTCTCTGCGTAATTTAATGCTGACTATGTTTACAGTGGCTAGTGGCTACCTTAACATATTTGAATCACAACTGTCATGTTAGCACAAGCCAGGCACCTGAGAAATATGAATATGAAACATTGTCAGAATCCTTTTTTTTTTAAAAGGACAAAATTCCGACTTAGACTGTTTTGCTTTTTAATATTTACATAAGTGTCTTAGCTCCTCTGTTTGCTTATATTCTAGCTTTGTTCAATGTTCTTAATGCTTGTTTTTTCATGGTAGTTAATCTGAGAGGCTAAAGTCACAAACAGGCAGTTTTGTTCAGACAGCCATCATGAGATGAGTATTAATATCCGCAACCAAGCTGGGCTGAGCGCGCCACAATCGCACCAATCACACAGGAACCATCGGGAACAGCCCTGGTTAAGAATGATACAACAAATATGGAAAGAAGTTAGGAATGTGTCTCCAATTTGAGGAATAGGTTTTAAACACTGAATAAGTGGCCTCAGAGCAGATGTGTGTGCAGCTTGGTAATGTCCCCTCAGCCTTCAGTGACGTAGAGATATTTCCACAAGACAAACAGATGTGTTCTATTAAATCCAACTGAAAAATAATTCAAGTGTCTGTCAGCAAAGACATAGCCTTTATGTAAGAAGCAAAGAAAGGGAAAACCAAGAATCTTTGCTCAAATGTTCAAAAGGATGCCAATGTACAGTTGAAGTCGGAAGTTTACATACACTAAGTCATTAAATCTCATTTTTAACCACTCTACAGATTTCATGTTAGCAAACTATAGTGTTGTCAAGTCAGTTAGGACATCTACTTTGTGCATGACACAAGTACTTTTTCCAACAATTGTTTACAAACAGATTATTTCACTTTTAATTCACTATATCACAATTCCAGTAGGTCAGAAGTTTACATACACAAAGTTGATTTTGCCTTTAAATTTTTAATATTTGGTCACATATCCTTTGCATGCCATGACTTCCTGATGTCTGTGACCCAACAACATCAAAAGACTCTTGATATCGTATTTTCTGGTACTCTTACAAGCGACACTATAACGTCTCTGCATTTGAATGGATCTCTATGGGAATTGGGGGGTGGGACTAGATTTAGCTGTAAATTACACTGTATAATAATGCTAAGTCTAATAACAACCAGTTTAGGTATGCAACTAAAATGCAAAAGAGCAGTAAGACAGCAACATGCTCAACACAAAGCATACAATATTAAGTTTGAGAAACTGTTCCGACAAAATGTAGAATGTAGATAGCCAGAGAAAACTGGGAATTGTTTTGGCTTTTCCTGTTTCCATTGCATATATTTTGAGTACATGCTGACCTTTGACCCCAAATGAGAATGACAGGAAGAGCCATTTTGCCCCCTGACTGAGTGCTGTCTTTGGCTCTGGCTTCAGTTCTGTTTACATGCAGAGGGTGTGGCCTATCTAGTTCCTCCCTAAATATGGAAAGTACAAACAAGTCCGGCCCACCACATAACATCTCGTAGCAGGTTGTTTCAAAGGTTTGCACTCCTTACTGCTCATAAACAGAAATACATAGCACCTGGATTGTGTTGTCTAAAGAAAGGCTGTTCCATATAGTTATTTTGCTGCTTTGTTCCACACAGATTAATGCTTTTTTTTAGTATTGTTGGTCTTTTGTAAAGGTATACTTTCGGACAGAAATTTACCCTAAATGGGAAGATTTGCGGAGCAAATATGCAGAATATTGTTAATGAACAGCGAAAGCCTTTTCTTAAGGACAAATGGAAAAACCTTAAGGACAAATGGAAGGTAACTCACACATGCCTCTGTTATCAGACATGAGAGTTCTGTGTGATTTTGCTTTGGACAAAACCCCCAGGAAAACTCTTTGGAATCTGATTCCCTAGATACATTCCTGAACACTTTCCAGAACACATGGGAAAAGAGGCGCTGGAATAAATTAGTACTTGTTGCATTACCTTTTAATCTTTTTTTTTTTTTTTTTTTTTTTACAAAAATGCTGAATCTTGAAAATGAGGTGGGTTGGGGGGTGCAGGCAGAGCAGGGAAGGCTATGTTGCTTTAGCACTGTCCTGACAGCTGTACAGTCGGAAATCCACAGGGGGGTGAGAGATTGGCCCAGTGGCAGTTAGTTTGTTCCTTCTCAAGTTGCAGGCTAGTTATAGCATCAGTGCAAATAGGATATAAAGGCCACATTGGGTGGGGAAGGCACCGGGGAGCGGGAGGGTGGTGTGGGACATTAAAAATAGACAGAGAAACTGGCTGGTTAAAGCATGAGGTCAGAGAGCTCTCTACCCCCATGGTCACCACCGGAAAGTCTGACCTGGCATGACGCAGTGTCAGCTGTTGGAGCTCGCAAATGCCACGCCCAACTTTAACCGCCTACCTTCAACTAAGCCCAGTGATGATTTCCGACCCACCTGTTCAGCAAGCATTTTGAACCCCAAACCAGTGCAGTCCAGTTCAGATTTATTTTTGTTCTCACTGGAAAACAAACCATCCTTCCAACAGTACTACACAATATTATACAGTACAATAACCAGGGCAGGTTTCCAGCCTTACGAACAGACCTACTGGCAATTTATTTTACCAGCTGAAGAACTTTTTTTTAATTTTAAGAATGTATCATTTTTATTATCTTGATATTTTTATATTTTGTTGGTTCCGTGGTTATTAAAATAATCAGACCCCAAATTTACTTTAATTTACCCATGTGCTGTATCAGAACGGATATGCATTTTCTCACACGTTTAAGAGGGGAAATTTTAAAAAATCAATGAAATCTGAAATAAACATGTTCAAGTCTGGATTTTTGGCTCTATATCATGAATATTGTAAAACTACATTTGTTTTTTTTAATTTTTGTTTCTTCTTTACTGAAAGGAATTTAATACACTGAGTCCAATATATAACTAGTGACCTAGCATTGTCAAAAACTAAAATAATCAACTCATGAGTCTCACCCCTGCTACACACTATCCTGTCAATTCCTTGATTGCGTGTCACTATTCAAAAAATTTACACAACACTGTGTCATCACGTGTTGATAATGTAAGCTAGCTCACTAACCTCTCTGCTGTCCATGCTAGCTAAAGAACATCCATAATTTGGAACAAAAACAGTTCAACTTAATGCTTAGTTTAAAACCGTATGAAATGAACCAGACTTGCTTTCCTTTACTGCCAAGTATGTAAAAGGAATGCAATGTTGGGTAAGATCCATTTCTTTTTACTAAACAGTATTTTATCTTTTCATCCTTTCTTAAATGTTTCTGAGCCGTAGAATTAGCAGTAATCTGAGAGGAGTTGTGGATTTTCCATGCAAGTGTGTAATTTTGTGAATTGCACATTGACAACTGTTTTTAAAATCAGACAGAACAGAGGGAACCCTGGGTTTAAACTTCTGGTATTAAATCAATCAAAAGGAACATTCACAGGTATGCTTAGATTGGATCCCTGTATTTAACGTCTTGCGAGGTTTACCAGTTGATTAAGCATTGTTTACCATGCACATGGAACTGTACAGCGCTGATGCGCTCAAACGTCTCATCCACACTACAAACATTCAAGCCTCAGGCATGAATATCAACTGATTTGCTGACAGGGCTTTCAAACAAATAACAATACAGTAAAATAAAAATAAAAATTTTATAAATACAAAAGCATATCTGGATAATGGCCAGCTATAAGAAGAAAGTAGCAATAAATAAATGAGCAGCTCAGACGAGCTGCACAGAGAACAGCGGAGACAGGAAGCGGAAGAGGTTACAGACAGGATGTGCTCATCATTGATTTCCTTGGTTTTGACAAGTCATGACAGATTGTTATGTCATTTTATATGATATCATAATTACATGCAAAAGGTAGGATAAGAAAAAGAGTTGCAGTTTACTTGTCTATATAAGACTAGATACAGGATTCTATTATAAATACGGGCCCAAAATACACAGGATACACACATCTATCCAGTGTCCACCACCAAACTATATAGATAACGGGCATCCACGCACTGCACGCAACCTCAAATCCCGCTCCTTCACACATCTCTCCTGTGAACACGTGCAACACATCTATCCTGTATCAACATGCTACTCGCTTCCCAAGTGAGTCCCCAACATGCAACCATAGCCCCTCAGTAGCACAACATGTGCTTCTGATTCCCATGTGTCCCGTGACTTAAAAGGGGATATGCTCTATTTTTTGACAATTACAGGTGCATCTTCTTTGTTTAACTTCTCCAGCCCAACAGGCCTTTAACCGGACACCTAATTCACTTCCCTTTTTCGTAGTTAGCTAAAAGCTAATTACACTAGTAGCATTAAATTGGAGCACATAAAAGACACAAACCAACACACAGTTTATTGAGAAAGCTTCCACTCACCCGTAAAGGTTCATGCTATATGTAAGGTTCAAAGGCCTGTATTAGACTATTAATGTTCCAATTCAAATTGCAGTAAAATAAAAGAAACTCAGTTATTGACATGGAAGGCATGATAGCTATCTCCTTCAGTGCTGAAAAAGAAAGCTTTCATACAGGTAAGACACAGTGAACAGCAAAGAAATTGTAACGTTCCCATTCCCGTCCTATTGTTTCTCCGTGTTTTCCCTTTCCCCCTGTCTCGTGTTTGTCTCTCCATAGTCCGTTTTTTCCCCCTTGCTGCAGGTTGGGCGTGGTTTCCCGTTTGTGTCACTCTGTTTCACTGCACTTATCTCAGCCTATCCCATTTCCCCGTTTCGCATGCATTCCACACTCTCCGCTCTGTTAATCACTCTCGCATACATTCGCACACGGCACCTAATTGATACCAATTAAATGTTTGCATTTAATCACCCGGTGTTTTCTGTCCTGTGCCAGTTCGTTAATGCTCTTTGTCTGAAACCTCTGGTCCTGTCTGGTTCCTTGTCTAGTTACTGCCTTAAAGTCTTGTTCTGTGCCGGCGTTTACTCGCCCTGCATTTCTGCCTAGTCTAAGTCTGCTCAGTCTGGAACAGCACTTCCCGCTGTTCATTGTTTCGTCTCGCTATACTAACTCTGTCTGCTTCAGTCTGCCAGCCTGCAGTCGTCTGTAATCCCTGCCTGTGTTGCGGTTTCCCTGCCTTCCACCTGACGTGTGTGCATGCAGCCTGGGCTCCTGTTCCTCCACTCTGCGGCGGTGCCCGCTTACTGCCAGTGTTGCGGTGCTGCTGATGTGCTGTCACTCCTGCCTCTGCTGTCGCTGCTGCCGCCCTGCTGTTGCTGTGCTGCTACTGCCGCTGCCCTGCTGCCACGCCTGCGTCCTGCCCGGACCCCGCTCCACTGTCCTGCTCTACCGCTCCCGCTCGTCCCCTGCTCCACCAAACCGGTTGTCCGTCTCCATAACCTTCCCTGGCTTCTCCTGCTCCCACTGCTCCCCCGCATCATCATACCTGGACTGTCTGTAATTCATGTTCTCCCTATGCTTCAGGAGTTTGGTCGAAGCATAATTTATTAGAGCTACGCGCTCTGTTGTCTGTCTTGCTCATCCAGTTCCGGCTTACCACTAACCACCTTTTGCCTTTCTCCCCATGCTCAGGACTACCCTGATCATTAATAAATATTGAGTTTTGGCATTCCTGTGTTCGAGTCGTGCATTTGGGGCCAGTCCACTTCCGGGGTCGTAACAGAAATAGCCTAAATAAAATTTGGAATTGGCCCAGTATTTTAAAAGGGGGTTAAAGTTAGAAATGGGCACAGCGTTTTAGTTTTAAAAGGCAAATTTGGCACCGTTAAAGCAGACCGACCCAGCCTGGCTCTACGGCAATGAGGCCCACAAGAAGAAAATATGGGCAAGTCAAACACAGCCCTGCACATGGCCTTCCTACCCATTGAAGGTTTCGTATGACTCATCTGGCTCAGTATCTGAGGTAACTACAGTCCAATGAGCCTGCTGTGGCTTTGCTTCAATGTCAAAATTGCATCCATTATTGCTTTAAGCAGGGATGTTGCCATGCTGCACAACCCTGTTTCATCCATTTCATTTCTATCATACATGAATGTTTACATATGTATGCCTTGTTTAGTTGATTTTAACTTTTTGTTAGTATAAATAGTGATGCTTGGATAAATTAAAGTCAGTATTAGCGTCCCATGTTGTGTGTCCAGTTAAGGCACTATGGGCTTGATTTACTAAGACCTTTAGTGTGTGCAAAACCTTTTAGCACACGCAAAACCAATAACATGACCAATGATTGGTCATGGTATTTCTTTTTGCACCAATCATTGGTTGTTTTTTGTGTGCTAGAAGGTTTTGCACATGCTAAAGGTCTTAGTAAATCAGACCCTATACCACTTAGGCTTTTAAAAACATGGTGATGATAACCATGGTGTTAAACATGGTGATGATATTTTGACCGAAAAATACAAAAATCTGAAAAAGATCCATGCGTCATTGGCTAAATGTGGTCAATGCATTGACCATGACCTTCAACTGGTCAGGTTGAGAAAGAAAAACCAAAGAGAAAAACAATGTCTATACAAAACCTACAACACATAGGTAGTACCAGTAAGTAGTAAATTAGTAAGAGTAATCAATAAAACTATATTTTTTAAATCTGTCAACATCAAGAATAGCTACTGATGTTAAACTTAAATAGTTTAACATCTTACATCTTAAATACGTCTTATTTAATATGGCACGCTTTGCAGAAATCGTACAAGTGTATTTCATGGACAATACTGTAACTGAAAAGGAATCACAATGGAGATTTAGCAAGATAAATGTTAATACCTTGAATGACAGTAACAAAATATGATAGATTAAAATATCAATAATATGTGTGCTTGATATGAGACAAAGAGATATCCTAGTGGAACACTTTATTGCTATATGCAGAAAGAAAAAACTAAATAATTGCTATTCAGGGGAAGAAATAGAGACACAAAAAATAAAATGTCAAAGAGTAAAAAAGTGGGCATTATATTACAGTAATTACACCTAAGGTTGATTAAAAATTAGGAGGATGGGGTTCCACTGACTCAAACACTGGCACTGACAGAAAGGAGGGGGGCTGGTTTTAGGGGTGTCACCATGGGGCCACAATCTACCAAAGGCATTGTATTCACAGAATTTCATTCAGCTTTAACATGGTAATCATTTATAATGCTCCTGCACAATGTGTCTCACATACCAATACAAAATGGACCAGAGAGCCCACAAGGGTCTTTCTCAGGTCAATACATTAGAGAAGACAGGCAGACCATATTTACTCGTACTACCAAATGTATTGATCCACTGTCTCTCTAGTCTCTTTTTATATCTTGGCAAACTAACAAAGAACAACTAACTATGGAAATGAATGTATTGTGTTTTTAATTAATCTATTAGGCATATACTCTAAACTATAAACATATTTTCCTGCATACAGAGCAAAAAAACTGCTCACTAAGGAGTACTGGGACCATGAGATAAGTACTGGGAGCCATTTATGTCCTACCAGCAAGCTACTAATAAGGTGAGAGTGTAATTTATAACATTCTTTAAATCAACTCAGGGATATTACTTAATTACATTGGGGCATGATGGTCTAAGTTAAATGGGTCATCCCTGGTGATGGCTAGCCTGCTCCGTACTCCTTTATTAAAAAAATAATTGATGTTTTCTATTTTTGAATAATACCTCTATACTTATATTTCAATTCCATTCTATATTTAACTGAGAGAGAGAGAGAGAGAGAGAGAGAGAGAGAGAGAGAGAATAGCTGAATAAATATTTATACCACATAACCATGTACTAGTTTAGAGTGACTAAGAAACTTGAAGAAGGCTTTCCAGGAACACAGCCTTCCACTGTTAAGAGGAGCCAAATGACCTGTGTGTCTGTTGTTACATCAAACAAGCCATGCAACACCAGCCAGGGTCCAATGCACCTCACGAAAATGAGACATCAGTGCTACGACAAAATAAGAGGCAAACCTTCCTGTCCTCCTCAACTTATTTCACAATGTCCAAACATTTACATCAGCAAACTCACAAATTACTTTCAAAAATTGAAAAAATCCCCTGTTTCCCCTATTTATCAGGTGACTGGTGCAGTGGGCGTATTTTATTTAAGGGAAAATGCCTGATCATGGCTAGACTATGGGCCTATGTTGGCATTTGCTAAAATGTTTGTATTGTTTTAGGATCCTTGGAGTTATCTCACTGAGTGCTGACTCATCAATGGACCCCTCTTTATGTTTTGTGCTGATGATAACAACAAGAACAGCTATAATAGACAACACATTTTGTAAAATATATTTGCCTTGGTTTAAAAATAATAATAATAATAATAATAATTTTGTGTAATTAGATGCCTAATTCATCCTCACAGCAAGGCCATCATATTCTATGGTATTTTTGTAAAGGTTTCATAATTTTCCCCATGTGAGACATTAAATGGTGTGTGAAAACAACTGCATAGGCTATGTGTTTGTTTGGACAAATTAAACGGAAACAGTTTTAACTCTTTTAAAAAAAATGTATAACCACACGAGGAAGCGACAGACTGCGTGCTGCTGCTTCTCGCAAAATAATCTAGATAGGCTGTAGCCTATCAATCCAATACTGCCATACAAACATAAACGCAACATAGTCTACGTATGTTCGCACACAACACACATTGCACCCTTTGACATGCATCCTTTCCATAATGACAACAACCAAAAAGAGCAACAGTCTACGGATTAAGAATTTGAAGTCAACCAATGAAACATACATAGGCTATTGATGACGGTAGCCTTACAGTAGGCTAGGCGAAGAACTCAACACGAGAGAAAGTCAACGCGGAAGTAGGCTACATTCGCTTCAGCTACCATCATTATCTAGCTTTCTATTTTCACGTTGCATTACAAACTTTAACAAGGCAGGCTTGCTGTCAAATGTCACTGTGGGCAGGAAATGCAACACTTTTAGCTGTAGTCTATCACAAACGTTCTTTTCAAACTATTGTACGCTACATCTTTCCATAGCCTACAGAGTGGAATAGTAAAAAAAAATACATTTCAATCTAGCGGGTAGCCTACAGTAGGCTATTATAGGCAATATGTCCCATCCGATAACGTTTTATATGGAATGAAACGCCCTCTTGCCAAGCGTTTCTTTCTTCTCATGTTGAGTTCTTTAGCGGGAGGAAGAAGGGGTGCGGGTGTTGCTTTCAGTTAGTTACTTACCACTTCTTCGTGCATTCAACTATCAGTTCTTGGTACGAAGCCACAAACTGAAATTTCGTGGCTTTTTTGCCGACCCGTTGAAGTCTCTTCCATACCGAAGTCATGTTGATAGCTGCTGTATAGGGATATGGCGTAGGCTATGTTGTGGGAATAAACTTTTATTACCGAAATAAAAATGTTTCTCGGTCTCCTGTAGTAAAGATATAGAAACCAGTGACAGTTGCTGCATTCAAATCTCCTGCATGACAAGCCGTATTCGGGGAAACGAGCATGCTGTCGATCTAAACATTGACAGCGTTCCGGAGACAGATCAAGTCCTTGCGAACTGTCGCCATCCCCCTTGCAAATTGGCGAAAAAAATACACGCACAAAAAACAAAGCTATGTACGGAAACTAACGACCGCTCATAAGAGGAACCGGCCCACAGTCATGATATAGGCTATATCGTTTGAGCGTTTCCTTAGGCTACTTTAGCCTACGTCTCAAAACTTTTTACTGATTTAACTGTCGCTTAAAATAATCCTATATGAACACTTGGCTATTTTTATTATTTGTAATTATTTCAGTCTGTTAAAATAACGCAAAATTTTGCTTATTTGTGTCGCTCTTCTTGCTTGCTACCAGCCCTTGATCCTTGACCATTTTTTGAACGGACACAAGCAACGAATGGGTTAATCCGTAGTCTTTTTCATCACAAACCAAGCACACCAATTTTGATAGTCCCATCCGAAGAGCACTTTCCGAAGGTAGGTCCTTAGGATATTTGCTGCGTTAGGGTAACTACAGGAGCAAAGTAATGCGAGGCTCGGAACAGAGAGAGGCACGCAAAGCCTTGATGATGAAGCACTATGCAAAGTTGACTGTCTGCAGCTATCGGTAAAAGTACACCGCTGGCGGCATAGGCTAATCGCACAGACTTTGGATCCCGTTTGTTCAGTAGCCTATCGTAATAGTGGTTTTCAGCCCTAATCAGGATTGATATTGTCAGGAGGATTTCCCTCTGAATGTGATACGATTAATCTTATAGAACTGAACCGTATCGATTAATAAATTAACAACTTAGGCCGATAAGGTGAAGAAAGAAAAAAAGAACATTGAGAACGTCGTGAAATGTCATTACATAGGTGATATTTGTGCTTCAAATTATTCATTAGCTATCCTACTAGCCTACTATTACGACTAGGCTTACCAATTATTATTAGACCAATTATTAGTATTATTATTATTAATATTATATCTGGAATAATAATAATAATAATAAAATGAATAATAAATGAAAACCAATGTAACACTTATTAAAAATCACGAGAACGTGCATCGGTTTAAAGTCGGCTTTTTAGAAAAGTGCCCTGCGCTGTTATCATTAGTATTATATTATTATTATTATTTCATAATTTTTTTTAGGCTATTATTATTATTAGGCCTATTATTAGCCTATTATTAGGCTACAACTAGGCTATACTAGCTACTAGCACTACTAGGCTACTAAAGAAAGAACATAGGCATATGCACTTGCTACAAACATAACTTTTACCTATTTTAATACATTCTCTCGGGGTCAACTGGTTTTGTTTCTTCCACCAAGTGGAACTGACAGGGAAGGGTGGATGTACTCCGCGAATCTGGGGAGAAACAAGAGGAGGAAGGGGACTCTTATCACAGCGCGTAAACTATTGGGAGAATAGGGACGCTGGGATTTTCCAGAGTGCTCAGAAGTTTATTTATAATCAGTGAGAGAAAGAGAGAAGGGGCGGATAGACGGAGGCAGCTGGGCGAGAGTGCCGCTCGCGCACGATGTAAAAGAACGTGCACCAGCAGTCGCATTATAATGCTGCATTTCATATCCTCCTGAGACCTGGCAGGAACATTTTTTTAAGTATTTAAAAGTTTTGATATAATACACGTGTCTTGGATGACATGTTGCACTGAAAATTTTTTTTAAAATATTATTTTATTTTTTATTGAATGTCCCTTGCCATTAAGGCTAGGTTCCATCATAGTAGGCCGAGATTGTGTCCCCTACAATGGACAAAAATGAATTGTCGGGTCATAAGAGGATCCCTTTCTCTCTCCTTCTCTCTCCCTCTCTTTCTCTCTCTCTCACCCATATCCGTCTATACCTCTCACAGGGCTGCTCCTGCCTCTCTTTCAGCAAGCAGGCTGTTTCCATGTAAGGGAATAAGGAAGCGAAAGCGAGAGAACCCCAGCTGACATTTACCCATAGGGCAGACTAGGGGTGGTTTGGGACAGTCCTGGCATTAACAGGGTGCTTTTAACATATAGCCTAAGAATGGTAGCTTTGCAATGGTGAAGATGTGAATATAAATGAGGAGACATTATTGATATCACCACCCAGATTTATGTAGGCCTCTTATCTATTTGTCCATCTGTGAGTTATTCTTACTCCAACAATAACCACACATGCGAAAGGAACAGGAAGTACAAATTACAACATCATCATATAGCTTGTGGCAACTTCAATAATACAAGAAGACAAAACAACTCAGGCCCAGGGGAGTTCTGAGTCATCACATTATTTATTTACTGACCAGTACAATAATCCAGGACAGCTGCATATTTACTGGTGTGATTCAGGTCATATACCTCACCCCAGGCCTGGGGCGTGACAGTTCCCTATCTGGGATTCACACATGCAACCTTCTCACTTGTGTAGCAAGTCAAGGTGGATAAAGTACAGCTACCACGCTGTCTTCTCCCATAAATGCTGCGCGGTGTTGTACTGCGTACTAGCATACTGTGCCTAGTGCTGTGTACTGTGCTGTGAGCTGTGTAGTGTGCTGTGAGCTGTGTGCTGCCAGTGGTTCTCTCTCACCCTTGGGGCAGTCTAGACTGGGTTGGTTGGCAGACATGGTTTCCTGATGCTTCCCCTCCCTCTACTTATAGTCATTCACCAGTTGGGCTGCTGTGAGCAGAGGATGTGCTTTCACAAAACAATGACCAGCCCTGGCAACCATTTAATACATACTTACTCACTGTTTAGACTAAAGAGGCGTTGAGTTACATTACACACCTGTCAAATATATTCCAGATAAAAGTAGCACATGTATCGAAACAGAAATCAAACCCTTTCACCTTGCAATTTCAAAGCACAAAACTTGGCAACCGAAGACCCAAGACACCAACAGCTAACTGTGGAGCGTGACTCCACACAGACTGGAGGAATACTCCCAGTCAAGAGCAACAATTCATTTTTTTCTTTTTTTCCCCCTATTCATTTAACTGACAGAGGATAAATAAGAAAAACGTGTGCACAACTTAAATTAAAAACAATGAGCAATATGTGAGCACAATGGCTTGAAAAAAAGCAAGATTACACAACAATGGAAGAATGGTAACTACAGTAAACATGCGGATATACAAACATTATAATAAAGAGTAATGATAACCAGTTATGTTTATATGATATGTTTCATTGCTTTCCAGGATCTAAAAGCACTTCACAGTGTGGTGGTGGCTGTTCACCTCAGCGAATGCTAATGGTTAAAGAGACTCAAGGCAATGCAGAATAAAAACAATAAAAGACCATCTTAAAAGAAAGGGGAATGATGCAACTTAAACATTAGCGGGTTTCTGTGTCAGAAGTGCAAGACTAAAGGCTTGGAACACAGCATGGGTCTTTCTGGACAAAATGACAAATTAGCATTATAAAGCAAGTGAGGTTTGATCAACAATAAGTATTGAAAACACCAAGTGCTGATGAAACTGTTGTTTATGCTTTTCATAATCAAATTAGCAGACTTTCTTTTTGAATGTGAATATGCCTGTTTGATCTTTTGGTCAGAATTACACAGTGTAGGTGATATGACAGTTTACACTCACACAAACACTAATCTAATATTTTGTTGTGTATATCTTTGAAGTGAGCTTTGCTGTGGACCAATAAAATATTAACTCTTCAACAGAATTCTATCTGGAGGGACATGGAGACAACCAAGCAAATACTGAGATAGAGCTAGAACCGCATCATAGATCTTTGCCAATTACAAAGCCTTTATTGGCCTATGCCAGGTGTAGGCAACCCTGGTCCTGGAGGGCCAGTGACGTTTCTGGTTCTTGTTCCATATGAGCTTGATCACAAGAGTTTGACTGATGATTAAAAGTCTGAGACTGAAAATGAATGGTGAAATGCTGAGTGCCTCCAGCACATGGTCAACTGCATTCATTTAAACATGATTAATTAAAATGTATTATGTAGTTATGGGTTTGGATGGAGCAAAAACCAGGACCCTCTCTCGCACTCCAGGACCAGGGTTGCCTACCCCTGGCCTATACAACCCACACAATGCAGGTCAAGTGTGAAAAGAGGGGCTGAAAAAAAGAAAGGTAAATAAAGAAAAACAACACCATTGAAAACTGACTCAGGCAACCTTGAGATAGGGCACAGGGTGGCGAGATGGTGGTGTCCACAAGACAGGTGTGTGTGTGTGGGGGGGGGGGGGGGGGGGGGAAGTGTTCCTGCCCCTGTCACACACTTCCTGTGGGCCTGGAGTTTGTTGATGGCTGCATATCCTGTTTCCCAGCTGCGCCCAGCATGTTGGGTGAGACTGGGACACTAGAGGAGGACAGACGGATGGGTCACAGGAGCGCTTCTCTCCGTAACCACCACACATTGACTGAGTAGAAGGAAGATAAATTATCTGTGAAAAGAACTCTATACCTTTTCTTAGCAAATTTATTCACTAAAATGTATCACCAGCCATGTTTTATGTCCTGAAGTAGTCCAAACAACACCCCAAGTCTTGGTTTATTTTGCATGTAAAGCTGCTGAAGTAAAAAAAAGTTGATTGATGAGTCTAGATCAAAATAGGCTCTTTTTTAAAAACAAAACATAACCCCACTGATTTACAGAGGGAAATAAATGCAATGTGTAGCTGCTCTCTCTCACTCTCTAGAGAGAGAAAACCACTTGTAACCAGGCAGTTGCTATTTCAGAAAGTTTCCAAAAACAAAGTTATTCTGATTCCCAAAACTGTGTTGTCTGTGAACATATAATTCATTATACATATGGTAAGGTTGTTATTAATAACACGTGTGCACATCTGCACAATTCAATCCTCCAGAATGATTGTATAATGATCCAATAATCTATTCTTAGGTTATTGGATCTAAGCATGTTAAGGAGAGGGGAGTTTGTTTGCCTGATATTGCAAGTAAGGAGGAAATTTGTAGAGGACTAATATCCTCTCGGGAGAGAGAGAAGTGCCCTGACACGATGTCCCTCTGCTCAGTCTCCTGTCCCAAATATAGACATGGCTTACCATCACCTGTGCCCTGTCCATCAAATTTAAGGGAAGAGACAGAGGGGAAGGAAAGACTCACAGGAAAGGTTAACAAGGTCATTGGAAAATATCTAAAATGGGAGAAATTGTCATATTTGCTTGAGTTCATAAGCTCAGTATACATAACAGAGCATGCTGTGGGACTCATGAATGGCATAGTATGCAGAAAACTGCAGAAAATGCAGGAAGTAGAATTATGTCTAAGAAATTCAACTGACTCATGATGTAGCAAAAAAGGTTTTAAGTGAAATGTATGATATATTACGGGTTTATTATATTACATTGTTTTTATTATTGTATAATTTAGACGTTTAGGTTAACTGTCCAATTATGAAAGCATGTGAAAACATTAACACGTGAAAAACTAAGAGAGAAATAGATTTGTAACAAAATTTAGTTTATTGCAATCATAAATTAATCCAGGGTTCCCACACATTTGCAGTCATGAAATTTTCCATGACATGTCCATGTCCATAATGTTTTACAGAATTTCCATGACTCAATTTTAACATGATAATGGAGGATATGGAAATCAGAGGGGGCAAATTCTTTCTCTGTAAGCATTTGCATAGCAACAGTCACTCAGCCTCCAGTTGGCTGGTTGGTTACATAGATTTACACCATGACAAGTTTAGAGACAAAATACAGTATGACCATTGATCAAAATGTACAATTCTTTCCAAAACTTTTAGGGTATTCTTTTAATACATTTCCAACAGTTTTCCAGGTCTGGAAAACAATTCCAAATTACATAACTTTTCCAGCTTTTTCACAACTGTGGGGACCCTGTCATTCATTCAGATTGGTTGCATCTGATCATCATGAGTTCATACATGAGTACAATATATGAAACATCCTGTGGGCGGAGCCAATTCAAATTCAAATTCATGAATTGAATGCGAATTTACAATGAAATTCACAATGAAATTCAGAATTTGTCCCGACCCCTGGATCAGACACCCGCGGTCCATCTGTTAGGCTGCAGGTGAAGTGTCTTCTCCAACGCATGTCTGTGCAAGCCTGACTTGTATAGCCCACTGTGGTGCACTAAGCAGCGACGGCTGACATGACGTGCTTTGGAGGAGAGTGCGCGTCTGTGCTCTCACAAATGCATAACAGAGGTTACAGCAACATACGATGAAAAAAATGACAGGACATTCCAAACTGGGAAAAATAAAGGGGGGCAGGAGATGTAACACTGTAACACAGACCTGAGAACACATTAAGCCACAAGAGATGTAACACTGTAACACAGACCTGAGAACACATTAAGCCACAAGAGATGTAACACTGTAACACAGACCTGAGAACACATTAAGCCGCAAGAGATGTAACACTGTAACACAGACCTGAGAACACATTAAGCCACAAGAGATGTAACACTGTAACACAGACCTGAGAACACATTAAGCCACAAGAGATGTAACACTGTAACACAGACCTGAGAACACATTAAGCCACAAGAGATGTAACACTGTAACACAGACCTGAGAACACATTAAGCCACAAGAGATGTAACACTGTAACACAGACCCGAGAACACATTAAGCCACAAGAGATGTAACACTGTAACACAGACCCGAGAACACATTAAGCCACAAGAGATGTAACACTGTAACACAGACCCGAGAACACATTAAGCCACAAGAGATGTAACACTGTAACACAGACCTGAGAACACATTAAGCCACAAGAGATGTAACACTGTAACACAGACCTGAGAACACATTAAGCCACAAGAGATGTAACACTGTAACACAGACCTGAGAACACATTAAGCCACAAGAGATGTAACACTGTAACACAGACCCGAGAACACATTAAGCCACAAGAGATGTAACACTGTAACATAGACCTGAGAACACATTAAGCCGCAAGAGATGTAACACTGTAACACAGACCTGAGAACACATTAAGCCGCAAGAGATGTAACACTGTAACACAGACCTGAGAACACATTAAGCCGCAAGAGGCCAAAATTTAGTCGCTATATAAATCACCCTGAATACAGAATGATAGCAACAATTATAAATAAAAGGGATAATAAATAACATATACTTAAGTTTGTGAGTAGGGATCCTACCAGATCAAGAGAAAAGTAACTATTATTTGAGTATTACAGCTTTCGAGTCCAGCTCCTCCTTGAGTCCTCACACAATAGCCCCAAACCCATTGCATTGCCTAATAAGCACATGTTCACCATGAACGATTTGTTTTTGTGACAGCGAAAGAGGAAGTGTGGGAACTCAGGGCAAAAAGCAGTGTGGTGCGCATATCTAAATCACTCTCCACAAGACTCCATTCGTGTGTGCAAACTCAGAGAAGCAGTGTAACAAACCCAGGGCCTCGTCAAAATAAGGGCTGTTGGATCATGTTGTTGCAGCCCACATAATCACAGAAAGTCAGTTTGGCTGAGTAATGGTTTCCCAATGACCTGGTGTTGTTAAAATGTTAGCACGGCTTGTACAGGGTTTCTATTTTCTATGTAGGCTATCTTGCTTAACTACCTATTTAGAGTAAACTAAAAAGATTTATCGATTTACTAGCAACTTGGATCATAGTCAAAGAACAATGCAAATGTTCTGTCAGATGGCACACAATATAGGCACTATATTTCAGGGACAGCAGTGTCTGTTGTCTTTGCCAAGGAAATAAAAAATACATTGCTGTATACTTCCAATTATGCTGTAGTAAAGAGCACACTTTCTCTCTGATACTACTTGTAACTTATTTCAGCTGATACAGTACATGTACAGTACTGTGCAAAAGTCTTAGGTACATGTAAAAAAGAATTCTGTGAAAAAAAAACTGTTCTATCAAACAATTGACTATAAACAGCAGTAAACAGTAAAAAACTAAATCAAATCAATATTTGGTGTGACCACCTTTTGCCTTTAAACCTTCATAAATTCTCTTAGATACAATGTTATGCAGTTTTATAAGACAATCAGCTGGTAGGTTGTTCCAAGCATCTTGCAGAACTTGCCACAGCTCTTCTACAGACTTTGGCTGTCTCACTTGCTTCTGTCTGTCCGGGCAATCCCAGACAGCCTCGATGATGTTGAGATCAGGGCTATGTGGAGGCCACACCATCTGTTGCACAACTACTTGTTCTTCTTTTCACTGAAGATAGTTAAATAAATTTTTTGGAAAATTAATGTTTGAAAATCTAAAATAGTACTCTTTTCTACTGACACGTAAATGCAGAAGACAAAAAATAAACATCTAAGAAAAAATGTATCTAAAAAATCTAGGGTGCCTAAGACTTTTGCACAGTACTATATTTGTATGTATTTTTCACATTAACAAGTTTGGTATGTTAATAAAACCCATCCAGATTCGCCATCTAGGGGTCCGTTTTAGGACTGCAGCTACATTGTCAACACTATCATTTCCGCAGACTATTGGACATGTACAGTAGTTAGTTCTATAATACATCACACTGACTAACAATTTAGTTGTCTGTTATAAGATATGAATCATTTATAAAAAGCTGTACTAATCATTAATAATCCGAGGGGTGAATGTTTAAAGGAATTATATTAATCATGTTTATATTTATGACAAAAAAAACGTGCTTTTATAATCAATCTTAACACATTCGATTCTTTATTTATCTATTGAAAATTTATGTAATTAATCAGTAGATAATTCATGCCATTTTTACATTAGTACCATATTATAGCACCTTTATAATACAAGCTACCCTCTGTGGTACGGGCAGGGTGGCAGGTCCGTATTGCACGACTAAGACATTTTCATGTATTACCTCCTAGTTATTACCTATTTTTACCTTAAGTTCTATGTTGTTATTGTCTATGCAAATTTTCTGTGACTTGCTGGAAACCAAATAAAGATTTACTCTCCTCTGCACTGTTACCTCACTTATCAGCAATTAGCTGCTTTCCAGAACAACCCAATTGAACAAACAAAATAAAGTATAACTCATCTTCATATTCTAAAGCAGTGGTCCCCAAGCCTGTTCCTGGAGATCTACAGTCCTCGTAGGTTTTCACTCCAACCCTAACAAAACACACCTCATTGAACAGCTAGAGATCTTGTTGAGCTGCTGATTAGTGTAATGATACACAGGGACATTTTGGGACTCTGGCTTTGTGATCATGGGACTGGGCCCTCTGCTGAGTCACATTCACAATTAACACAGAGACTGCTTGATCGATCAGGCACAGGTTTGGGCAGGAACACCCCCCTCTTTTGAGAAGGAGAGGGGGGACCCCAATTTAACACACACGCACACCCTGAGGTGATTGGAAATGGCTTTTGACTATAAAAATCCATCAAACTCCATCAACGTTGCTCTGATGGTAAAGACGCTGTCTTACCCTACCAGACGCACCACTGAAACCCGGACAGACTTTGCTGCGTTTCCCAACCCGCATCTCGCCTGATCACCGAGACAGAGTTGGCCAGCCACCGTCCACGAAATAAACCAAGCTGGTTTATTTTCCTTTAACAGCTGTTTTGAGGACACATTTCTTCAGACTCTATTGTTCCTCTATTATCTCTTGCGGCACGGGCCCAAGTGGAGATTTGTGCATGGCCACGTCGCCTTGACAATATATAGTTTAGCGTATCACTAACCCATAACATGAACTAACCCTCATTAATGGACTGCTAGCTTCTATATTTAGCCATCACGCAATTATAATTTCCTCTGATTAAGATTGTCATAGAATATTATCCCTCATATTATACAAAGTATTGTTTCCGTTATTCATAATTGTTGCCAATAAAACATTTTTACAAACCATTGTCATGTCTACGTCATTTCATTAAGTTGGGCTCTACTGACATATAGAATTCGAATTGAGTGTTGAACTTAATTTGTTCTGAATAAAACGGACCAAACTTCACTACATTAGTATAATCAGGTGTGCCAGATTAGGGCTGAAATTAAAACCTACAGGACGGTCGGTAGATCACCAGGAACGGGATTGGGGAGCACTGTTGTAAGGACGTCATGGCCTATTCATTATGAAGCATGAAGTATACACACACCACCTAAACTTACCCCCCCCCCCCCCAAAAAAAAAAACACCGCTCCTAATATGGACAAAACGCCCGAAAAAAGCTTCAAAATTAATAGCCTAAGAATAGCCTTCAAACATGCTGTATGAAGTGAGCAATTGAAAATGTCAGAGGCAGATCTGTAGCAGAGTAATACAAAAGAGGACTCACCCTCTTGGTCAACAATTGCTCCCGTCTCTTGGCCAGGTCACTCTTCAGGCCTGAGATGAGCTATCCTAGGCCTGATATGAGTATCATATTTCATATTTGGTCGCATATCCTTTACATGCTGTTACTTCCTGAAGTCTGTGACCATCAACATCAAAAAACTGTCGATATCTTATTTTCAGGTACTGTTACAAGCGATACTATAACCTCTCTGCATTTGAATGGATCTCTATGGAAATTGGGGGGTGAGACTAGATTCAGCTGTAAATTACACTGGTACAGTATGGAACACATGGCTGGCTAAATGGCTGTAAGTTATCAAGGGTCTGAGCTATCAAACGAGCCCCAAACCATCACTCTGTTGCCAGATATGGAGTAGATGTGGATGGATCACTGCAAGGGTTATTTCTCCGGACTCATTTTTCTATAGAACTCTATGGGGAAAAAAGTCAGGAGAAACAACCCTTAAAGTGATCCATCCACATCTACTCCATATCTGGCAACAGAGTGATGGTTTGGGGCTTGTTTGATAGCTCAGACCCTTGATAACTTACAGCCATTTAGCCAGCCATGTGTTCCATACTGTACCAGTGTAATTTACAGCTGAATCTAGTCTCACCCCCCAATTTCCATAGAGATCCATTCAAATGCAGAGAGGTTATAGTATCGCTTGTAACAGTACCTGAAAATAAGATATCGACAGTTTTTTGATGTTGATGGTCACAGACTTCAGGAAGTAACAGCATGTAAAGGATATGCGACCAAATATGAAATATGATACTTTAAAAATACGTTAAAGCAAAGGGTATGAATACTTATGTAAATGAGAAATTTTATTTTTTTATTTTTAATAAATTTGCTAAAATCTCAAAAAAACTTTTTTCACATTGTCATTATGGGGTGTTGTGTGTAGATGTTTGAGGCAAAAAATGAACTCAATCTATTGTAGTATAAGTCTGTAACGTAATAAAACGTGGAGAAGGTGAAAGGGTGGGGAGACTTTCCGGCTTGACTGTATATAGATAGCTGAAGTATCTAAGAGGTATTCCAGGGGCTGTTCAACCCCCAATCAGGAAATCTAATTACAGCCTTAATACATATTATAGTGAAGAGGAAAGAATCTTCAAACACTGAGCCTTTGTAAACTTTTAAAATTAATTTACTAATGTTATTTCTCAATACTTCACACCCATTTTTAACTTTCATGGTACATGGTACAGATGAGGTAGCATAATAATTCAGAAGGAAGCTGAATATTACAAGTAATTTTATTCACACAACTTCAATGAGTCAATGACTACATTCAATTTCCAGAGCATAGAAAAAACACACATATAAACAAGTTAGATAGTTCATAAGAATATTAAGCCTAAAAGCATCAACATGCTCTCCCTCCCCACTGATCAGAAAATAATACTTTTACAATCATAATAAAATTAACAAAGTAAAAAAAACATTTTCAAAGGCATTAATACAAACAAAGATAAAATAGTTGATTTGACTATAAAGCCATACAACTACTGCCAAAGTTATACATGTAGTGGAGAAACAAGCCAACAGCCTTTAGAGTCTGAAAATACTCATTCCCTTCACATACATTTTTTTTTATACCAAATCTGTTCAACAATACGTATAAAAGATAGTATTATACATGTATAAAAAGCCGTTGAGTAGAGCAGCAGTCTGAAGTGCCCAGTGATTAAGTTAGCGCCATCCGATCACCACTCTCGGAGAAAGAGCATCAGCTATAAACACCATCCAGGAAACCACAGAAGCTTGGACAAAGAATGGAGCACTCCATGAGGGCATGTGTGGAACATATGCAGTGTCTTATAAGGGCATGTGTGGAACATATGCAGTGTCTTATAAGGGCATGTGTGGAACATATGCAGTGTCTTATAAGGGCGTGTGTGGAACATATGCAATGTCTTATAAGGGAATGAGTGAAATAAATGCAGTGTTCCAGGATGTGACAGAAGAATGCAGTGTTCTACATGGGGTGTGGGTAGAGCAGACCTCTACAAGGGGATTTGAGGGTAGAGCAGACTGTTCTATAATGGGATGTGAGGGCAGAGCAGACTGTTCTATAAGGGGATGTGTGGGTAGAGCAGACTGTTCTATAAGGGGATGTATCGGTAGAGCAGACTTCTATAAGGGGATGTATCAGTAGAGCAGACTGTCCTATAAGGGGATGTGTGGGTAGAGCAGAGGCGATGTGTGGGTAGAGCAGACTGTTCTATAAGGAGATGTGTGGATAGAGCAGACTGTTCTATAAGGGGATGTATTGGTAGAGCAGACTGTCCTATAAGGGGATGTGTGGGTAGAGCAGACTGTTCTATAAGGAGATGTGTGGGTAGAGCAGACTATTCTATACAGCGATGTGTGGGTAGAGCAGACTGTTCTATAAGGAGATGTGTGGATAGATCAGACTGTTCTATAAGGGGATGTGTGGGTAGAGCAGACTGTTCTATAAGGGAATGTGTGGGTAGAGCAGACTGCTCTATAAGGGGATGTGTGGGTAGAGCAGACTGTTCGATAAGGGGATGTATCGGTAGAGCAGACTGTCCTATAAGGGGATGTGTGGGTAGATCAGACTGTTCTATAAGGGGATGTATCGGTAGAGCAGACTTCTATAAGGGGATGTGTGGGTAGAGCAGACTGTCCTATAAGGGGATGTGTGGGTAGAGCAGACTGTCCTATAAGGGGATGTGTGGGTAGAGCAGACTGTCCTATAAGGGGATGTGGGGGTAGAGCAGACTGTTCTATAAGGGGATGTATCGGTAGAGCAGACTGTCCTATAAGGGGATGTGTGGGTAGATCAGACTGTTCTATAAGGGGATGTATCGGTAGAGCAGACTTCTATAAGGGGATGTGTGGGTAGAGCAGACTGTCCTATAAGGGGATGTGTGGGTAGAGCAGACTGTTCTATAAAGGGATGTGGAAGGACTCCTTGATCCACTGGTCCCGAGAGTTCTGCGCAGGCCGAGGAAGTGACAGGGTGGTCCCGGGAGCACCCTGTGCTTCTTCCTCTTCATCCTCGTCCTCTTCCTCCTCCTCTGAGAACCCGTTCTCGGTAGCAAAGGAGCTCTCTGACATGAGGGAGGAGGACATGTCCTGAAACACTCCTTTGTACTCCTGGATAGACTCATACAGGGACCACAGCTGGCACAGCAAGGACATGTCCAACTGTCTTAGCCCCACCTGGGGAATGGAAATGAGGGAGGGAGGGAAATGGGAAATTGGGAATGTAGAAAATGTAGGCCACGGCAAAACAGGGAGTTATTATGGGATGCGACACTACACAGTAAGGAAGTGCAAGGCTGTGAGGTCCCACTCCAGTTGAACCCTTGAGCAAGGTGTCTAACCTGAAGAGTAAAATACCCAGGTCTATAAATAAACAAATAAAAATGTAAACTATGCAACTCTCCCTTGAGAAAATGTATGGGTGTGTGCTCATCAAATTAATAACAATGCCTTGGATTCCAACAGACTCACCTAAGGAAGATCATGTATTTAACTGTTTCAGTCGTCTGAAGTAGCATATTGTCTAAACCCTGTGCTAAATATTATCCACAACCCATCAAAATATGAAAGATGAATCAGTTGACATGCGTGACAAAAGTCTGTGTTCTTACCATCTCTTTACGGAGCATAGCCAGCGCTGCGTCCAGGCTGGCAGGCTTGCTACGGCCCATGGAATCACTAACTCTGGACTTGCTGATGTCGGCTTGGATGCGGGTCCTCTTACTGTAAACCTTCTCGATGTCCCTCCACGAACCTCCGCTGGAGTTGAGAATTCCACTGAGGCCTTTTGGAAGAGGGGGGAGACCTTCGATAGAGCAGACGCTCCCAACCAGACACTCCGGAGGACTAGACTGGAACCCGTTCATTTTCCCTCTTTAATCTTTAGAAAATTACCAAATGAAAAAAATAATAATTACATTTAAAACAAAACTCCAGGTTTGTAGGCTAATATTCATAATAGGCTACCTAGGTCATATAAAACCATTTTCCATTTAGACACTGTAAAGAGATGACAAGTTAACTTATTCAGGCTACCTAACATGTAAGTATAACTACTAGCAGTTAGGCTACTCGATAATGCGCTGCGGTTGACTAGCACCAGGCTATAGGCTGTTCGCTAAGATGATTCGAGCAGTCAGAAATCTGGTATTTTCTGTGATTAACACTTCAGTCTGAAAACCTAAAGTGCGTTTAATTTGTTTATTGCATATTTTTCTAGAAAAAAAATCTTAATGTTATGAATATAGCCTATGTTTTAAATCAAGGTAATGAACTAGTAAGCTACAAATGCAGCTTTACGATCCCGAACCTGCGCTTCCTTGCTGCAAGAAACCCCGCAAATGACCAAACTAGCCCACTACATTGATACAATGTAGTAGCTAGCCTACGGTGATCCCACGTAGCTACTGATCCAAGACAACATAACTGCTTTTGTTTAGGTACTACACTAAAAACGTGGTCAAAGTAAAACACGGCGCATCACCTTCAAGTAGCCCTACACCGTCCTGTTTTTGTTAATCCTTATTTTTAATAACAGCAGCAGCGCCGATCATGTCAACACTTCCGTTGTCGACAATAATACGCCGAAAATCTGTGGTTCTCATCAACATGTAGTTGTCATTTTCATGGTTTCCGCTTCTTAAGAACTGCTATGGTTTGTTGGGGAGCAGACCGAAAGTGTTGTTTTCTCGCTATCTTCCACCACGATTCCCTGCAGCGTTCTTTCCTTTGTCTGCCTTTGCCAACCTCGCCCCTCTCGGTCTCTCCCCACCCAAGCCCCGCTCACGCAACAGAGGAAATGGATTCTCACCGCTGAGCTGCTATCTGCAGAGGGAGTATGAAGTGTCATAGAGCTAACGGAGGCAGTCCAAAACTGCTTATTGATTTTTAGTAAACGTTTAAAGTGTACCAATCAGTTTAAAGCAAAGATGAATTTGTTCGGATTTATGAGCCAACCCAATAATGGAAACTTATTGACACATTTTTAAATATGCCTTTTCAGAACTACATTTAATGCCATTTACTCATTTCAGCTGACACAATATTAACAGGTTTAACAGATTTAATTCATGTTTTGCCAATATGGATAAAATGGTTTCTGATTTCAGTCTCAGTGTCATTTCTTACTTCACAGAAATTGGGCTGATCAAACATTTCATTCGTAATTTCCTACTTATGTCTAGATTAAACCTGGCATCGTAACTTGTACAGATACTGGGAATGAGTGTACACCAAAGAGAATTGTGTCCAGGTCAGCTTTAATGAGTACCAGCACCGCAGATACACATTGCGATCATCCACTTCCACCACAGTCCACAGCTCCGTTTAACTGCACACTTTCAGACAAAGCCAGGTTCCTGAAAGGGGTGTAAAATGGGCCTGAAATCATGTGGACATCCTTCGTTTTTAAACATAGGGAAAAGTGCAGTTCTGTTTGCTTGTGAGCTGTAGGCCTACAGTTGGGATTTAAGACTATTAAACCAAGTCAAATTTTACCCTCCTTTTCGTCCACAATTAAAGTTTCTGTTTGACAGGGGATTTGCGTCACTAAAAGACACCTCCCACAAAAATAGAAATATGGTATATGTGAGGAATGAACACGCACCTTACCTTGGCTCTCACACCATGCATTAGTCCTCATCCCCAACCATCACAACCCCACAGACTAACTGGTGAACAAGTAGCCTACAACATCATCACAGCACTAACCGTCATGGTTTACAGTCCTTTAGGATCAAGCCAAACAACCACTCAGGCACAAAAGGAAAAACACACACACACAGGGCTCTTTTCTTTTAAAATAACCTTTTTTCACCAGCAATGCAATTATTGAACTCTGACCTTGAGTGTGGCTTAAAGGCATACTGAACTTTGTTTGAGCATATTGTTGTATAGCTACCTGGCACCGATATTAGTCATAATATTCACGCTCACCTTCATGAGTTGCTCCAGTGGTCAGAAACTGGAATGAAGAATGACGTTTTTTCTCTCTCCATTCACTTCCATTGCATGGTGAAAAAGGTCTCAAAAGCACACTTTTAGCACATAAAAGAATGCAAAGAACAGAGTATGCCGATATACAGTGCCCGGCCAAACGAAAAGTCGCCATTGCACCCGTCATGCATAGTGCCCACTGTACAAGCCTCTGGAGGCAGTGTTATGATCTGGGGTTGCTTCAGTTGGTCAGGTCTAGGCTCAGCAACATTATGCAGCAATAAAATGAAGTCAGCAAAGTACCTGAATGTACTGAATGACCAGGTTATCCCATCAATGGGCATATGCCAGGATGACAATGCCAAGATTCATCGGGCTCAAATTGTGAAAGTGTGGTTCAGAGAGCATGAGGAATCATTTTCACACATGAATTAGCCACCAGATTCCTGATCTTAACCCCATTGAAAGTCTTTGGGATGTGCTGGAGAACACTTTACGGAGTGGTTCGACTCTCCCGTCGTCAATACAAGATCTCAGCCAAAAACTTATGCTACTCTGGATGGAAATAAATGTTGTGACATTGCATAAGGTTGTCGAAACAATGCCACAACAAATGCGCGCCGTAATCAAAGCTAAAGGCGGTCCAACGAAATATTAGAGTGTGCGACTTTTTATTTGGCAAGGCAGTGTATAAAATCACGACATCCAGTACCGAACGTTTGAAAAGATAAAAAGCTCCATTCACAATATTTTACACTTTTTCCAAACAAAGGTATGGAAGAAGATCCGGTCGTTAGCTTAACTTCCTTGTTTTGTTCATGCGCCGTAACAGTCCCACTCACTTCCAGAAGTGTGCGTCACTAAACAAACCAAACAGCAAAAAAGCTAGCAACAGCTCAGAAAATAGTTATTCAAAATCAAATCAATCAAAAATTGGTTCAAAAGTTTCAAACATTCGGTTCTGGATGTTGTGATTTTATATATCGGCATAATCCTCGTTGTTCGCATTCGTTTATGTGCTAAAACTTTTTCGCCATGCAACGGAAGTGAATGGAGAGAGAAAAAACATTATTCTTCATTGGTCAGTTTTTGACGACTGGAGCAACTCATGAAGGTGAGCGTGAATATTATGATACGATATTTATCGGTGCCAGGTAGCTATACAACATTACGTTCAAACAAAGTTCAGTATGCCTTTAAGTGCCAGTTGGACTGGCTACAAAGGTGACGTGTTGCGTGAGTAATGTGCAGTTAAAAGTCTGAGGAGAGCTGCAGGTCCCTCAGGCTGCGCAGTGACTCTGCGCAGCTGCGGATGAGGCTGCAGAGCTGGATACTGGCTTCCACCGAGGCGGCGTGCTGCAGCTCCTGCGACGCCCATCGCATCTTCTGCAGGACTGCCTCCTCCGCGCCGAATGTGATGGAATGGTGGCCCAGCAAAGCTGCTGGGGATTGGCTCTGCTGAACAATGGGAGGGGTTGTGGTCGGGAGGGAAGGGGCAGGGCCCGGAAGAGAGGAGGCGGGATTTGGTTGTACCGGTAGAGGTCCTCTTAGTCCAGAGGCAGTGCCCTTGCAGTGCTCCGGGCGTGGCAGGCCAGGAACTGAGGGAGAGGGGTCACTGGGCGGGGTCCCGTTGATGAGTGGGAGGAGCTGAGCTGCCAGATGTCTCTCCCTCACCTGCGAAAGGGCAGCCTGGGCATTCAGTGCTGGAACAGAGAGTAAAAGTGTGATGTAATTTTGTGTGTCTCGAAAGTTTGGAGCAGGATTGTTTGAAAATGCTACAATAATATTACACCCAAATAGGCTTACAAGTGATACTATAACCTCTCTGCATTTGAATGGATGCTCTATGGGAATTGTGGGGGGGACTAGATTAAGCTGTAAATTACACGGGAATAGTATGGAACCCATGGTTGCTAAATGGCTGTAAGTAATCAAGGGTCTGAGGCATCAAACGAGCCTCAGACCATCACTCTGCTGCCAAATATGCAGTAGATATGGATGGATCAGTTGAAGGCTTATTTCTCATGACTTATTTTTCCGTAGAGTTCAATAGAAAAATGAGTCAGGAGAAACAACCCTTAAAGTGATCCATCCATATCTACTGCATATTTGGCAGCAGAGTGATGGTTTGAGTCTCGTTTGATACCTCAGACCCTTGATTACTTACAGCCTTTTAGCCAACCATGGGTTCCATACTATTCCCGTGTAATTTACAGCTTTATCTAGTCCTACCCCCCAATTCCCATAGAGCATCCATTCAAATGCAGGGAGGTTATAGTATCACGGTATATCTTTCTTGGCGATCTTAGCGCTTCGTCTAAGCGCATGGCGTTAAGTGCATTTAGCGCGTGTCCAAGTCCAGTTTTGCTATTTTAACGGCGTGTTTTTTGGGCACTAAGCACGGCGCAACGTGCAAATGGGCTGAACTGAGTCTCTTCATTAATTATAGGTGTGTCTTGGGCGTGACATGCAATAAACCAATCAAAATATCATATCCCATTCCCTTTAAAAGCCTGCTTTTCCACCTTGGTGGATTGCTTATATGATAGCGAAACAGACATGCTCGTGTGTGTTTAGTGCGATCAAGGAATAGGCTATATGGATCAATAGTAGCCTATGATCAATATTATTCAGACTAACCATTATGAGTTCCCGGTAATTCCTGACAGTGCTGTTTACAAAATATATGCGGTTAAATTTCGTTAAAAGCACCTGCAACAGCTGAGAATAAGCTACCAATGGCTTCCGTCTCACCTTAGAAAACGCCAAATTAGCCTGCTTGTTTAACGAATTTAGTTTGATTATGCAATGAAGCAATGAACTCATGTTCAAGCTAGGCTTGGGACGATGGTCGATGGAATCGACTATTGACAATGGTTGAACCCATCGGCGATGGCTATCTATCTTTGTCGATGCCTGGACGATTTTTATTTTTTTAATTCTTAAAATAAAAATTTCGCCTCTCATTCTGTGTTTTTAACAAATGTTCTACTCTACCATGCATTTAAAATGTAACGTGTTGTCTGCGTCTTTGAAATGTGATCGCCTATGCAGCGCAACGGCGCCATAATTTACCTGGATTGAGCAAAATCACGCTGATAGCCTATGTTCTGTTAGACCACAGTGCAACTAACTATATAATTTCATTCAGGTCTAATTAAAGAAATTATATTTCGTATTCAATAGTGCTATTGATAAACTATTGTTCAGTCTAGAACGGAGTGTAGGCTTAGGCTACGGAGTGGTGAGCTGTAGCCATATAGCCTATCCCTCAACAGCCTTTTTATTCTAACAGCACAACAAGCTTACCGGTGTCGGACTCGGGGCATGGAAACAAATATAGCCTAATATTGTACAATCTGACTGTAGACTAATGAAAGATGTGATCAGAGAAATAAACTAGATTGGATGAAAAGGTGGCCGCTATATTCCTATATTGATACACGGAACGTCTTCGTCACTCAAGCGAAACATTGAAACGATTTAGGAGTTGCTATAATCTCAAATTGATTCAACAGGTTTATGTAGAATAGTAAATAATGTAATTTACAATGAAATATAGCCTAGCTTAACCATTTCATCAGTGAAAAAAGTCCCCTATAACGAAAAAAAATCTTCAGTCAAACGTAAGCCTATAGGTCTTGTTGTCTCTTTATTTTATAGGTTTATTTATGCTATAAAAAGTTTCTGATTATCAATAAAAATAATTCGTTTCAGGGTAAATTATGTATTTTTGATTACATTAGGTTAGTTAAAAAGGTCTAACCCGATAGAGCTAAGTGAGAGAAGTTACGTGCAGATGGAGATAGACTGTGCTGGATGGCACGCGGTATAAAGGGGATCTTGTGAATCGCTCACTACAAGACTAAAATGATAATGAACGTGATGACTGCTCGTCTAGCTTCTCCACAAAATGAAATTAAATTAGTAAAATGAAACGAATTGCTATAAAACAGACGAGGGCACAGAAAGGCTTAGGGAAACTATAGCTCCTGAGCGCTGACCGTGATGCTGACTGTCTCGTTGGACAGCGGCCAGGTGAGTTAAATAGCCTCTACTAGCTCATCTAGAATAGACGTGAAATATGTTGTATATTATTCTTTATTATATTTGGACAAAATAGTGAATACAATTCGCAATGGTATGCCATAATAAGTAAGCAAAATACCCCGCTGTCCAATAGCCCCGCCCCACCCCCGCGCACCCCTCGATAGAATCGACCATCGGCGATGGCTAGAGGGCTCGAAGGGACGATGCTGCCTTGCACACGATGGCACAAGACTAGTTCAAGCTTCATCAAACCTGCATTCTAATTTTGATTAATAACATAAATAACATATTTTTGCCTTAATGATGACACTAAATACAATAAAGCTGTCAGGTTGGGAACCCATAGGTTCACGCATATTTCCCCTTGTTTTATAATGTCCTGCTTATGGAAATGTGACCAACCTGTTTTATTCGTAGCGTAGGCTAATGCTTTTAAACAATCCACTTTCCCAGGAAGACTGTGAAAAGTGTGATTTACAGCAGGGGAAACAGACCTGCTCATGCATGAAGTTAAAGCGCACATGCAGAGAATGTTATTCAAATTAATTGTGAATTAATTGTGTAACGTGCTGCAGATTTTTTTCGTTTCTAATTAGACACTTAGTTCTCTTTAAAATTGTTTTGTTCAGTTATGGAATAACAGGTGAAAATAGGCAAGGTTTTAATAAGCTGAGAGTATGGAAACCTTGTCACTGTCATTTTAAAAATATGAAGGACGAAGAATACGGTTCAAATTCAGTTAGCATGGTGACATTTATCCCCGTTTTTTAACCATATACTATTGAAAAAACCTTATGCAAAGCGAATCCGCTGTAGCCTAGGCTATTTGAAAAACAATAAATGCAATATTCACTGGACAAGGTTTTGAACTTTTTTCAGTCAAAACCATTCTATTTACTTACAGGCTGTAGGCCTAGAGAGCTGTATTGTAATGACATCTGAAGCGCATTTTCAGAACTCAAATGTCCGTCTATTGCAGTGTGCAAGTTTTCCATCATTGACAATTCACGCATTAGGCTTGATATGTTATCCGCTAATGGAAAGCCATTTTTAATGATAGCCATTGTCCCGTAACAGAAGATTGTCCCCCCAGAAGTTTACAGGAATTATTGGCAAATATAGGCTAAGTCATAGCTTGATCCAGGATAATTGTGAATAGTTATTATTATTAAATTATCCTGGCCACTCCTCATTTTAAGACCAACACGCCCAGTTCACTTGTAATCGGCGCAAGAATACATGATATTTAAACGACGTGAGCACTAGGCGTTATAATGAGCCCAGCGCCGGGTGTAAGATAGCAGACACTTGCGTTTGGGTTAGCGCCGCTTAGCGCCAGGTGTAAGATAGGGCCCCAAGAGTCTTTTGATATCCTTTTATACCCAGTCATAATAGCATCACCTGTTTACCTGTGGAATGTTCCAAACAGGTATTTTTTGAGTCTTCCCAGTATTTTTTTTTCCCCGTCTCATCTTTTTCGGAACATGTTGCAGGCATCAAATTTGCAATTAGCATATATTTACAAAAATCAATAAAGTTGATATAGTAAAACAATAAATATCCTTTCTTTGTACTGTTCTCAATTAAATATATGTAAAAGAGAATTTACTGCTTTTATGTGCATTTTACATAAATTGTTTGGAATTGGGGTTTGTAGAATAAAAGGCAATTTTCTTTTTTCTTGTTCATAGTCTTAACACTTTTCATGGATTTAAAATAGGCTAATTGACAAATTAGGCTAAGTCTTGGCTTCTCTATCACTAATCATTCTGTAAGCAGGACCAGGCTTTACTTAAAAAAAAAAAATGTATATATATATATATATAGCCTATGCTATTTTCAGCCAGATTATGTATCAATTTAGTATTGAACTTCTTATCAAATATTGTAAATCTTCAAATAAGCCAATTTACCCAGGTAACAAAACACAGTACATGTTTGTACAAGAGCGAGACATATTTATTTCAAGTTAATGTTACCCCATACTATAGACTATAATCTCCTCATTCATATATTATAAAGGTTGAGAACCCCTGGTGCAGATGGTTCGTTGCAGTCACTTAGCTCCTGGGGTTTAGAGAGAAGGTAGACTACTGGGGTTGTTGGAGCCCTTTCCCTATAAGTAGTCTTGCCACCTCAGCTTCCAAATGTGAAAAAAATAAAGTACAGCATTCAACATTAATGTTAGGCTAGCCTTCAAATTAATTAGGTGCATTATAGTTGTGCTTTGCAATTACCCTCAACCAGTATAATTTTCAAATTTGTAATTTGGATATTTTCTGTGCTGATGCTTTGGTAACCAATGACTGAGTGACCCTGCTCCGATCGTGTTGATTGACAGGAGGCCTGAGCATTTCGAAAAGTCTCATTATGAAATGAAAAAAGTTATGGAAATAAAAACGTCATTCGAAAAAGGATCATGATGAAGTGAAAAAAGCTATTTGGAAATACATGTTATGAAATCAAAATGAAATTAAATAGAAATGAAATTACTGTGAAAAGGACAGTCATGAGGTAGGCATTGTTTCGTTATTTACCTATTTATAATATTGGCACATACATGTAAGGTATTTATTTGTTTTTATTGTGATGAAGCCGGTAGCAAAAGCAATATCCTCAATACCATTTCAGCAAAACGAATGCATTAGCAGTATAATTTGCTGATCTAAGTTATCTCAAGGCTACCTAGGTAAGCATCATTAGCCCATTTTTGTAGCCTAGGCCTCTACTGCATCACCATGATTTGTCACTTTGTCATAAAATAATACTCCGTAGCTGTTCAGCTGAAGATTTAGGACAGAAAACTTCCCCTTAAACTGCTTATTTGTCTTGACATGTTTTCAAAATTTTTCCTTGCTTACCAATAGTGATTAATTCACAAAATATTCAATACCATCCAGTATAGCCAGTTCTCTTGATTTATGCTATTAGGTGAGTAATAAAATTATTTTTTACTTGCATCGCAAAATTGTGCACATTTTAATCAACATTATTTAAAATTGTGTATAGGTTACATGTAGGCTACTCTTCGTTCTCGGCACTGACACTCAAAGAATATTCATGAAAAACATCTGCATTGCGCAGATGGTGTAATTTAAACGATCTTGAAGTGCAGATCTTGTTAGACAGCCTTTATTGCAGGTTGTGCTTAAAGCTAACGCGGTAGGTAACGGAGTGTGTTTTTTCCCGTTAATTGTAGACCTACTTAGTGATTAAAACTGATTTTTCTCAATTTAATTTATCTCCCTATGTGTTTACCTACCAATGCAATGGATTATTCGATCGTAGGCGCACTTGTTAATCAGGGGAAATGGAACGGGACGAGACCAATCAGTTTAATGGGAAGTTTTCTGCCTGCTCAATTTTCAGCAGCCATCACTGTAAATGGCATATACATGATGTATTAATCTCAAATGTTATATCACTAACCACTATTCCTCGCATCCTCCTGACACATACATATGGTACAGTCGAGCATCTTCAGAAGCGTGGCCCTCAACAAGTGCTCAACCAGGTACATAGTAGTAGCGAGGTTGTCGGCTACTGTACTGCATTGCACTGTAACGTTAGTGTGTGTGTTGTCACGGTAATGTTGGGCAGGACAAGGGCAGGTGGGAGTGTAGGTTAGGAAATAAAACTGTAGCTCACCTCGCCCAGTTCAACATGACTGTCAAGTAGAAAGTCAAATTAAACATTTGTTAATTCGTGAAAATATTGTCTAATGTTCTTAAATGTCACTTTCCATGCTCTCAAACTGAAATGCATTTTGAAGAGACGGTCACGGTATTGCGAGCGAACGCGCGCACAAGGGCTGCGCTTTTTTATTGGAACCTCTGTCCTTTCAAACGTATGTGCAACGGCCCTGGTAATTTAAAAAAAACTTGTGACGCTTCGATATCTGACGTTGCAATATTAACGCATTTAAAATACATCTGAAGTAAACGTAACTTCAAACTTAAAAAAATATTTCGTGGCATACGCACCATTGTGCCATTTCTCTTTGAGCCTTATCCCAGTTCTCGAAGCACATCAGTCTTTGCAAACGTGGAAGCAAGACCTTGAAAGCATGCAAACGCATAGCGCAACCGATTTAAGGTGTACCCGGCAGTTTCTACCTGGGAGCCAACTTCAGCCTCATTGACGTGACTTACCCGAGGAGGGTGCTGATGGTGTCGCTGGCGGACTGTCCTCGGGCGCCGTAGTTGGTTTATTGTCAAAATCGACATCTATCCCTTGGTCCCCGGTACCCGCTAAGAGCCAATGCCCAAGCATGTCGTTTAGAATATCAAAATATGGGCATTTGGTTGGATCACTACCGCTTGTGCTGTTGTGTATTTTCGCTTTACAGTATGATTGTTTTAACGATTTCCAGCGACAGCGAATTTGTTCAACTGTTCGCACGAAACCCGCCTCCACCATTTTGTTTGACACCTTTTTAAACATATGTACATTACGGTGTTTTCGCCCGTCGATGAACTTCAGGATGTCGAGCTTCTTAATCTGATTAAGCATGAATAGAGTTTCTTCATCTGTCCAAAAATGATTACTTTTATTAATTGCACCGCTCCTCCCACTGCGCTGCGTGTTCGCCATGTTAGGTTTGAGTTTGAATGTACAAACAACATCCGGTTCACTGCGTCTGGTGACCTTTCGCATGCGCAGTTTAAAATAAATAAATTAATGAATCCGACTAAGAGGTTTACATGCACCAACAAATCGAAATATTGATCAAAAATCTGTCTTCATCGAGTTATGTTTACTCCAATTTCGACATTACCCCAATTGAGATAATCAGATAAAGGTGTATGCATGGCCACTTCCATATTCGGAGTGTTTTGAATTGAATTATTATGGCCGAAACATACCTTAAGCAAATACACAAACGTGGACGCTTCGAGCTACGCAGTCGATGTGTCACCTGAAATTCTTGCTACAGCGTTGCACCGAGGGACGCTATAGCAGGCAACAACAATAAACAGGATTGTTCGATCTGTGCTTTACTCTGGTTTGTCTTTCACAAATCTCATGGCAAAAGAAAAACTGTTTGCGTAAGGCATGTTTCGGCCCTTAGTGTGCATGTAAACATATGTGTGTCTATGAAAATGTGTGTCTGAAAAATAACAAGAGCATGACAGCTTCACCATCCAAGACAATCATTTAGAATAACTCCAACCATAGTAAACTGTCTTTCTGCAAAGTCATCCCACCATGTACCATTCTCCTGTCAAACTGCTGAAGCTAAACAGAATGTGGGTTTGATTAATATTTGGATGGGAGACTTCCTAGGAAAACAAATTTGCTGTTGGAAGAGGTGTTGGTGGGTAAGGGTCACTCATCCCTCTCGATCAAGTAGAAATCCAATGCCCCAGCACAGTCATGTCCTATGGAGATCCCATGGCAAAAGAGGGGGGAGAATCATCCCCATTGTTCTGGTGAAATTGCCACAAAACTTAATCTCGACATCTGGCCACCCAATCATCCCCGATGTCTGATTGGCTACACAATGATTCCTTTGCATTCCTGACCGGATTAGATTCCCCGGATCATCACACAAAAAAAGTTGGCCTACCCCGGCTCGTGCCAGAGAGGAAATGGCACCATTGAGCTGCCATCTGCAGAGGAAATATGAACAGTTGTAGACCAGAAACTCAAATATGTTACAAAGATGGATGCAGTCCAGAAACTGCTTAGTTTTTAGTAAACAAACTGTACCAATCAGTTTACAGCAAAGCTGAATTTTATGTCAAGACAAATAAGCAGGTTTTATGAGCTAACCCAATACATAAAGCTTTGATTTATTTTTAAATATTTCTTTTCAAAACTACATTTCATGCCAGTTACTCATTTCACCTGACGCAATATTAGCAGGTTTAACATATTTAATGAATGTTTAACCAATATGGATAAAATGGTCTCATTTCAGTCTCAGTGCCATTTCTCACTTCACAGAAATTGGGCCAATAAAACATTTAATTCGTAATTTCCGTTATGTCTGGAATGGATTAAACCTGGCATCGTAACTTTGTACAGATACTGGGAATGAGTGTACACCAAAGAGAATTGTGTCCAGGTCAGCTTTAATGAGTACCAGCACCGCAGATACACATTGCGATCATCCGCTTCCACCACAGTCCACAGCTCCGTTTAACTGCACTTTCAGACAAAGCCAGGTTCCTGAGAGGGGTGTAAAAATGGGCCTGAAATCATGTGGACCTCCTTCCTTTTTAAACATAGGGAAAAGTTGGGATTTAAGACTATTAAACCAAGTCAAATTTTACCCTCCTTTAGTCCACAATTAAAGTTTCTGTTTGACGGGGGATTTGCGTCACTAAAAGACACCTCCCAGAAAAATAGAAATATGGTATATGTGAGGAATGAACACGCACCTTACCTTGGCTCTCACACTATGCATTAGTCCTCATCCCCAACCATCACAACCCCACAGACTGACTGGTGAACAAGTAGCCTACAACATCATCACAACGCTAACTGCTGTGGTTTACAGTCCTTTAGGATCAAGCCATACAACCCCCCAGGTACAAACAAAAAGGAAAAAAAAATACATACACACACACACAGGGCTCTTTTCTTTTAAAATAACCTTTTTTCACTAGCAATGCGATTATTGAACTCTCTGACCTTGAGTGTGGCTTAAGTGCCGGTTGGACTGGCTACAAAGGTGACGTGTTGCGTGAGTAATGTGCAGTTAAAGGTCTGAGGAGAGCTGCAGGTCCCTCAGGCTGCGCAGTGACTCTGCGCAGCTGCGGATGAGGCTGCAGAGCTGGATACTGGCTTCCACCGAGGCGGCGTGCTGCAGCTCCTGCGACGCCCATCGCATCTTCTGCAGGACTGCCTCCTCCGCGCCGAATGTGGTGGATTGGTGGCCCGGCAAAGCTGCTGGGGATTGGCTCTGCTGAACAATGGGAGGGGCCGTGGTCGGGAGGGAAGGGGCGGGGCCCGGAAGAGAGGAGGCGGGATTTGGTTGTACCAGTAGAGGTCTTCTTAGTCCAGAGGCAGCACCCTCACAGTGCTCTGGGCGTGGCAGGCCAGGAACTGAGAGGGAGGGGTCACTGGGTGGGGTCCCGTTAACAAGTGGGAGGAGCTGAGCTGCCAGCTGTCTCTCTCTCACCTGGGAAAGGGCAGCCTGGGCATTCAGTGCTGGAACAGAGAGTAAAAGTGTGATGTCATTCTGTCTGGGCCAATCAAGGGAGTCTCAACAATGTACAACCCTTCCTTCAGACCCCCAAGATATGTGCAGCATAGGTCTGGCTACCAAATACTAAAGGACTAACAAATATTTGTGCATGAGATATTTATGGAGTGGAAAAAAGGGGTAAAGGCAGCTTCAACACCCAAGACAGGGAATAAAATAAATCAACTCCAACTATAGTAAAATGCAACTTTAAAGGGTAAGTTCGCTATTTTGGACCTTGGACCCTATTTGCGGTCCGTCTTCCATGAACCTGACCCATGAAGTCCATTTTTTCGCTGATCGGTCCAGTATTGAGTTCGGTACAGATTTCCTGTAGGCTCTCACTGGGCTACAATGGAAGTGAACGGGGCAACCAGAAATGTTATGGAAAAACAACGATAAATGTGCTTTTATAGCTCAGTGTGTATTCTTACGGTCTCAGTATGCTCTCCTGTGAAATGTAGGCTATCGCAAACGCAAACCGAACGTTGAAACAACAGTTCCATTTGAAACAGAACTATTTCTCCGACCGCACTACCTCGCACTGTAAACTTCCGCAGTCTAGCTACGTTGTAGAGGGGGGGGGGGGGGGGGGGGGGGGGCGCTTGAAAAGCAGTTGATCACAAATCCTGACCTCCCGTTGGAGTTTACTAGCTAGTAGCCTACAGCAGAAATATTTGTAACGCAGTTTTTGTAATCATCATTTGTAATAATTCATCACAGCAATGGTGCGCGAATGTGCAGTCCCCCGGTTGTGGGAATAAAATGTCTGGACGCTCAAATACCAGTTTTCACAGGCTTCCGTTCTCTGACCCAGAAAGATTGAGACTTTGGCTGGTTGTCTTACGGATCGACATAAACACTCCAGTCAATCAACTCCGTTTGGCAGACTCGCGAGTTTGTGGAGCGCATTTCGACGCTACTGATTTCTGTAACCGCAAATCAGAAGCAAAACACTGGTTTCTAAAGAACACAGCTGTTCCTCGTGTCGGACCTGCAGCACTATCAAGCACCGGAGCGGAGGTAAGTTATATTTAGCTATAACGTTACTAACATTTTTATTTTTTTTGAGCGCGTCCTCTGACCCAGCACTCAATACCAACTAACAAAATCCGAGCTTGACATAAGTTGTTTTCTTGTAACAAAACTGTCGGAAACGTTCATCAACTATAACTTTTTACAATTCTATAATGTTTTATTTACAAATGCTTGACGCATGGTGTCCTGTCCAAAGTTCTCATCTATCACATATCTGTTGGCAGTCATAGTGTAATGGTAATCAATGGAGATGATCCAGTGTCATCCACGGATACATCCAGGTTTTCAATGGCATTCGGTAGCAACAGATCCCACTCCCTACAACACAAACTTTCCTCCTCTCTGGGCATCTGCTTGCACCTCTTGCAAGAACACCAAAAGTCCCCCGAAATTCTTGGTCTAGCCTCGGCAGCGACTTCGGATAACATTACCTGCGCAACTTCAGCCTCTCTCTCTTCTCTTGCTCTCTTATCATCCATCTCTTGTAGTTCCGTGTCCGTGTATTCTGGCTCAAATCTGTAGCCAGTCGTCAAAGTCAAAATCGAATTCTTCGTCTTCGTAATCATTATAGTCATCCATCATCCAAGTTTTTTTGTGGAAATTGTAGCCTACGTTGATGCAGGTAAACAAACGCAGACTGCTCAGCTAGATAGTTTCGTAAACGGCCGGCACACCTTCCCGCTCCCCTACCCCCGACACATAGTACTCCGCGGGAGCAGCGAAAACAAGCAACAGAGAAATGCTTACTTCCAAGCCATGCCAAGCATGTAAAAATGTTCGGATTGAGATACATTTCACAGGAGAGCATACTGAGACCGGTAACAATACACCCTGAGCTTCCCGTCTCATTTATTGTACATGAAAGCACATTTATCGAACATTTCTGGTTGCCCCGTTCACTTCCATTGTAGCCCAGTGAGAGCCTACAGGAAATCTGTACCGAACTCAATACTGGACCGATCAGCGAAAAAATGGACTTCATGGGTCAGGTTCATGGAAGACGGACCGCAAATAGGGTCCAAGGTCCAAAATAGCGAACTTACCCTTTAATAAACTTTCTGCAAACAGTCATGCCACCCTGTGCCATTCTCATGTCAAACTGCTATGCCTACTCTAAAGAGGCGGGGTGTGAACCCTGGTATTTACATCCGGTCACCTAATCATCCCTGATGTCTGATTGGCTACATAATTATTGGTGTCGACCCGTTCTCAATCACAATACATTACATTTTGGTCCTTAGCAGGTGCTCTTATCCAGAGCAATTTAGGGATTTTTTTTTTAATACAAAATCAATTTATACAGCTCGATATTTCAATGAAGCAATTCAGGTTACATACAATGGCAGTGTTTTTATTGAATGAGGTGAGAATTTGACAATTGTTTATTTATTGTTGTTTACATGTATTTATTATTTATTTATTTATTTTATTTATGCGCTGTGGAACAGGTCGGCAATAAACGCACAGAACACTGGCACGCTGGAGAATACTACCAACGTGTACTTTATTTGGTTACTGCCTTTCACAGCTTAAACCAGTGGTTCTCAACCTTTGGACAAGAATGGCTGCATGTCCCAACCAGAGTGTGTCACATAGGCCACAATGGGGGGGGGGGGGTTAAATATTTTTATATACATGACATACTATTGAATGGTGCTCTAAATTTTGATCAGACATTTAAATAGTTTTTTTACGCATCCTACATGTATATTAGAAAAGATCAACAAATGTAGTTTCCAGACGATATCATTTGGGTCCAACTACAGGTAACTACTGTGGAAGATAAAATGGAGATTAACCTGGTGATTTGACCTGACACTGCCAAAATAAAAGAGAACTTGAGGAAATGAAGGGCAGAACATACAATTGTGTTAAAAAAAAATAGCAGTACAACATCAGTAACCTGATGAACCACTGTTATTAGTAGTAGTGATATTTCTGCATGACAAATAATTTACTTGTAGATGTAGTAGTGTAATAGAAAAACAACAGACCCAACTGTCATGACATGCACGCGGCTTGTTCTGAGTAATTGACTCATTCATTGAAAGGGGCGTGTTCAAAATAATAGCAGTGTGGAGTTTAATTAGAGAATTAATTAATTCTGTGAAAAAACAGGTGTCATTAATTGTCCTTTATTAAGGAAGAAGGGAAGCAAATGTTTCACATAGTTATAAAATATAAAATCTGAATTGCTAAGTAAAATGGGCCGTTCCAAACATTGTTCGGAGGAACAACGTAATTTGATTAAAAAGTTGATTGGAGAGGGGAAAACGTATAAAGAAGTGCAGCAAATTATGGGATGCTCAGCTAAAATGATCTCAAATGCTTTAAAATGGCAACAAAAACCCGAAACACGTGGAAGAAAACGAGCAACTACTGTTAAAACGGATCGAAGAATAGTCAGAATGGCAAAGATTCAGCCAATCATCACCTCCAGAAAGATCAAAGATGATCTAAAATTACCTGTAAGTGCTGTTACAGTCAGAAGACATTTGATATCAGCAAGAAGCCCCCGTAAAGCACCATTGTTGAAAAAACTGCATGTGCAGAATCGGTTAAAATTAGCCAAGGAACACATCGATTGGCCCAAAGAGAAATAGCGTAACATTCCGTGGACTGATGAGTAAAATTGTTCTTTTCGGGTCTAGTGGTCGTCGACAGTACGTCAGACGACCCCCGGGTACTGAATTCAAGCCACAGTACACTGTGAAGACAGTGAAGCATGGTGGCGCAAAAATCATGGTATGGGGATGTTTTTCATACTAAGGTGTTGGGCCTATTTATCGTATACCAGGGATCATGGATCAGTTTGAATACATCAAAATACTTGAAGAGATTATGTTGCCGTATGTCGAAGAGGAAATGCCCCTGAAATGGGTGTTTCAACAAGACAACGACCCCAAACACATGAGTAAGCGAGCAACATCTTGGTTCCAGACAAAAAGGATTGAGGTCATGGAGTGGCCAGCTCAATCCCCCAACCTCAACCCCATTGAAAACTTGTGGGGTGACGTTAAAAATTCAGTTTCTGAAGCAAAACCCAAAAATTCACAGGAACTGTGGAATGTAGTTTGTTGATCCTGGGCTGAAATACCTGTTTCTAGGTGCCAGAAGTTGGTTGACTCGATGCAACGCAGATGCGCAGCAGTTATCAAAAACAATGGTTATGCAACTAAATATTAGTTCAGTAATTTAAAGTGAAGTTAAATCTTGAAAAATTTCTTCAGTTTATACAGTAAGTGTTTGAGTTTGAAGAGAAAAATGTCGATACTGCTATTTTTTTGAACAGATTAATATTCCTTTTCTTGGCTTCCTGTAAAAGAATAACGCAGACTTGATACAATTTGTTAATGCTTTGATTTGGAATTGAATGTGTAATGTTTCCACTACATTTGAAATATGGAACTAAAAGCTATTAAAAAATATTTGGACTTTATTCACTTTTTTAACGCACTGCTATTTATTTGAACACAACTGTACATTGAAGGCTGGTTTTTCTACATAGATGTGTTTCCGGGTTTATTCAGCCGTTAATCTCCCAGCAGGCCCAGTTGCGCATTATTTTGGCTACAATAGCTAGAATAGGTCTCAGTCACTTTGAAACATCCCTCAGTTGTTGGGGGCACGTTTGACAGGAGCTTCAGTGACAAAGACCACTGAACTAGCTCAGGTTTCATGAGGAAAATGGGCCAAGGAAGTCTGAGAGGAAAGATATCATCAACTAGGCGCAACTGTGGTCGAAAGCACCTACTCCTTGACCGTGATGCGTGTGCAATGTGCATTGGTTTGAAATGCAAGGCAAAACAGACGAGCAACTCTCTATCAGTTGACTGCAAGCATCAATCTGGGTGTGAGCAGGCAGTTTCATCAAGACCAGTCTGTCAAGAACTTTACAGAGAGGGATACATTGGGTGTGTCCCAATATTCTTTCCTCCACTCCCCCACTACCCAGAAGTATGCAAAACTGCCTGAACAGTTAAGAGTAAAAGTATTAGCATGTACAGTATACAATGTACCGGACATTGCAGTTTGCATCGAGACATTAATTAATATGTAACCATTAATACGCAATTAAGATGTAATCAGCAACATTAGATTAAAATGCAAAGATCTGTTTCTGGGGCACAGAGGAGAGGAGGTGGTAGTGGAGGAAAGGAGGGTGCATTTTTCGAGTATTGGGTTTGTGGTTTGTGCTTCCCTTATTTTCAGTATTAAAATAGAAAACTTTATTGCCCATCAAATTTATATGAAACGGAAACATTCCTTCCACACCCTGGCTTGTAATGTAAAATAAAAACAGATGAGAATAAATTAATTCAGAAAAAATTCTGATATACAAGGTGGCACGTACAGTACCAGTCAAAAGTTTGGACACATCTACTCATAGGGTTTTTTTTTCATTAATTTTACTGTTTTCCACATTCTCGAATAGTAAAGACATCAAAACTATGAGATAACACAAATAAAATTATGCAAAAACGTGTTAAACAAGTCAAAAAAGTCATATATTTTAGATTCTTCAAAGTAGCCACCCTTTGGCTTTGATAACGGCTTTGCACATTCTTGCCATTCTCTCAACCAACTTCTGTAGTAAACAGGTATTCCACAGGTAAACAGGTTCCTATTGAACTCCATGGAAAAATAGGTCAGGAGAAACAACTCTTAAAAAGATCCATCCATATCTACTGCATATCTGGCAGCAGAGTGATGGTTTAAGGCTCATTTGATACCTAAGACCAGGCCTTAAATTTCAACATTTTTGGGGCAAGGCCATATGGCCTTGAAGAATCATTGATTTTACGGGGGCAACAAGGCCACCTGGTGGGGCACTAAAGCCATCAATCAAATGCAGGTTTTGGACCCTGCTAAAAGTGTGGATATATGGTTCAAATAATTACAGTAGCTATTATTACATGCCTATATATATTTTTTTTTTTTAATGACCCATAACCTCTTATAACCTACATACAAAAGAGACCGCAATCAATGACACTTATTACACAACAAAGGTTGCATGGTGTCAATATTTTTTGCAAACAGCATTGTGTGTGAACTCACGTTATAAAACGGATAGATCCGGTCCACTGTTCCTATTATTAGTCAAATTGTGTTCCAGCCATGACAATAATCCCAGTTAATAGAATGTTTGCACATCGTTTTAACATCATTGCGTGTTCGACCATTTTAAATAGTGTGAAGTTAACGGATCCATTAACCTACACAGTATAGCAAAGTTCCGGAACATTGAAACGTTTAACGAGCAGTAGGCTACACTTCACCGGCGAAAAATGAATGAAGAATACCTGTGTTGACAGTTACTTCACAGGGTTTCTGCTGATAATAATCAGACATGGTGCTGCACCACGGCAAGATTTAGAGCGCCAAGAAAACATAAATTCTCCAAGATAATTATTTGACAAATCAAGGATAAATTTGCTTACAAGCTAAAAAATTAATAACCAACATTATCTTACTTGCGGTGAAACCATAGACAGCTAAGAGGAATCAGTTAGCAAGCTAGCTAATAATAACATTAATCTGTTAACGGTTGATATGACCGCGCTACAAAACCAATAAATAACAACATGAAAGAAGAAAATGTCCAATCACAATGTACAAAAAATGTTTCCATGGCACTGGTAAATACGTCGAAGGGTCACAGGTTTGACTTGCAGGCATTTCAGTCAAAGTAAAAGGGCAGTCCGGCCACAATGGCCTAAAGACTCGCTAAATTCATAAAGGCATCACGGCCAAATAGCAGGGCACTGACGGCCATGGCCGTATGGCCGCCGTGTAATTTATGCACTGCCTAAGACCCTTGATGACTTAAAGCCATTTAGTCAACCATGGGTTCTATACCATTCCCATGTAATTTACAGCTTAATTTAGTCTCACCCCCCAATTCCCATAGAGATCCATTCAAATGCAGAGGTTATAGTATCGCTTCTAAGACTACCTGGAAATAAGATATCAAGAGTCTTTTAATATCCTTTTATACAGAGTCATGATAGTATCACCTGTTTATCTGTGGAATACCTGTTTACCGCAGAAGTTGGTTGAGAGAATGGCAAGAATGTGCAAGCCGTTATCAAGGCAAAGGGTGGCTACTTTGAAGAATCTAGAATATAAGACTTTTTTGATTTGTTTAACACTTTTTTGGTCTCTGCATAATTTAATTTGTGTTATCTCATAGTTTTGATGTCTTTACTATTCTAAAATGTGGAAAACTGTAAAAATAACAAGCAAAAAACCTTATACGAGTAGGTGTGTCCAAACTTTTGACTGGTACTGTATGTAACACCAGTCCAACAGGCCCTCAAGGACCAATATATGATATTCGTAACAGTCTTCCTGTGACACTGGCACTTTAAGCCTGTGTTCTGGTGGCAGTATTTGGAAGGATGAGTGCAGTGGGTGGGACTGTGTGGACCAGGTCACAGGTTGAGAAATACTGGCTTAAACCCTCTGGATACACAGTTCCTTTGGCACTTCATTGACACGTTAATCATTTTCATTGATTTTTTTATCCTTACCTGGGTTGTCCTTGTCAATGTCCGACACCAGCTCCTGGCACGCCACACAGTAATTCTTCTTCTGTTTGTCCTGTAACAGTATTGTCTGGAAGACAGAGGGGAAAAACTCACTCCTCTTCCCAGGTAACATCTATTTTACCCTAACCTCATCCCTTAACCTCCCCACAATTCTTCTTGACTGAAGTCGCAAGACTATTTCTAAAGATTTTCTGAACTAACCAGCTGGGCTATGAGGCAACAACCCTGAGATACTGCAAAAAATTACAACTGCACTGAAAAACAACTAATGAAAAACTTTCAGATCCCCGTTTTGACATAACGTAGCAGTCCAGGTAAATTGCTGACGCCGCAGCTTCTCGCTCACCCCGCACTGCTCACAGCACTCGCCCAGCATCTTGTAGCCCTTCAGCAAGTAGTCTCCCATCAGCTTGCTGATTTTGTCCTGCCGTTCCTGCCGTGCTTGGATCACCTTCATCTCTGCCTCTGACGGGGGCTCCCACTCAAAGTCATTGTCTTCTGCGGAAACGGGGGAGTAACTGACACTTTCCGTAACGTTACCGTTTTCTCTAGAATGAAAAACTTGCTCGCCATCTAGCTACATTCGGCTAGTTAATCTTTGCATGAGCTTAGCCACTTGGTCACTGTAGATTGGGCAAGCTAAGTTAAGTAAGTTAGCTACGTTACCGTTAAAAGAAACACGCTATAACGTTACTGCGAACAGCTTTTAAATTAGCTATCGGTAGACGATAACGTGATAACTTACCTAACGTAATGACTTTAGGCTGTTAGACATTGCATGTTGCTATCTAGCTTGATGCCATAGTCATTTAGCTAGTTTTAGTTATCTAGTATGTATGATTAGGCCTTTCACAATAGACTGGCTGTTGGTATGCCATACCGTATGGTTAGCTAGCTAGCTGATTATTATGCACTGACTGAACACATATCTAGCTAACGTTAGCTGACTGGCATGTTAAAGCTATAACAAAATTGCTACCTATCTATCCAATTAGCAACAGTTGCAAGCTACCATTACTTCCCTTAGAAGCGTTAGTTTGCCCTATTCTGATAACCGATATGTGACCTTTCGCTTAACGTAACACATAACCGAGTTAACTTACCTGCCAACCAACTTTCCAACACAGCTAGCTAGTTAGCTAAATGGCTAGCTATCTAGCACGCAATCGAAACTTTCTTGTGATGAGTGCTAGTAAAAATTTTACAATCTAACTGACATGCACATACACATATAATATTAAATAATATAGCCTGAGCTTGCTTCGGAACACTTAAGTATAATCTACTAACCTGACTTGAGAGACATATTTCCAGCACCCGGCACCATTACCAAGTCACGCCGTTATACAGTGAGCGCATGCGCAAGCGTCGTAAACCACCACGTTCGGCTTTTTTTTCTAGCTGTTTATGCTCCAAGTGTGTCTTGTTCCACCACCCCCTACTGCCCCGGAGGGGAAAAAATACATGGACCAAGTTAAAGTGATGGACAAGGAAAATCCGTATTAAGCTTATGACCATGTTAGTTATGGCTATTATTGGTCTGTATTGAGCACCAAGAAAGCACGAGGAATCAATTCCATTGCAATACCGTTCAATTTCAGTCTATCGAATTCACTCTATCTAATCTATTTATTCGTGTATGCTGGAAAAAAAAAGCATGGAGTCGAAAATGGGTCCAAGTGGGACTTGACCTCAACCAATACATACTTTGATCTCATTACATAACTCCTCCTATAGTTTGAGGCGACTAAAACTGTCCTGTGCCTCTAAGAAATCCTCTTTGAATCTGAACTAGTGATGGGCATTCCGGCTCTTTTCAGTGAGTCAGATCATAGACTGCTTAATAATGACACAGGACATCTCGGGACAGTGGGGGCTATTTTTAATCATGGCTGTATTCCACTTTTATTCACTTAATTAGTTTGATTAATGCAATGATTATATTGATTGTCTTTGTTTGATATGTTTGTGTGTTGTGGGTCTGCCCCACTTTTTTTGTTGTTGCTGCGGCTACAACTGAAGTTTCTTAGCGGGAAAATAAAAGTTATTCTATTCTATTCTATACAGTGAGCAGCATAATTCATTGGACAGTGACACATTTTTTGTTATTTTGGTTCTGTACTCTAGCACTTTGAGTTTGAAAGGATACAATGACAATGAGGTTGAAGTGCAGACTGTCAGCTTTAGGGTATTTTCATCCATATCGGATGAACCGTTTAGAAATTATAGAAACTTTAGTACATAGTCCCCCCCATTTTCAGACATGAAAAAATATTGGACAGTTTAACATTATGTTGAATTAAGTAATCATTTTTAATATTTGGTCGCATATCCTTTGCATGCCATGACTTCCTGATGTCTGTGACCAAACAATATCAAAAGGCTCTTGATATGATGGTGGCCACTGTGCTCTTTGGGACCTGTAAAGCTGCAGAGATTTTTCCGTACCCTTCTCCAGATATATGCCTTGACACAATCCTGTTTCTGAGGTCTGCAGATAATTCCTTTGACCCCATGGCTTGGAGTTTGCTCTGACATGCACTGTCAACTGTGGGACCTTATATAGGCAGGTGTTGGCAATCCCCAATCATGTCCAATCAATTGAATTTATCACAGGTGGACTCCAATTAAGTTGTAGAAACATCTCAAGCAGTATCAGTGGAAACAAAATGCACCTCAGCTCACTTTTGGGTGTCATATCAAAGGGTGTGCACACTTGTGTACATATGATATTTTACATTTTGATTTTTAATAAATTAGCACAAATGTGTGTGCAGCAGTGGCGGCTCCTGAGCTGAAAATTGGGGAGGCAGAAAACTTCCCTTTAAACTGATTATTGGTCTTAATCATTTTTCAATCAGTTTCCTTGATTAACAATAGGCTACATCAGCGTTTAATTCACCAATTACTCAATGCCATCAAATGTAGCCAGTTCTTCTCAATGAGGCTATTAGGCAAATAATAAAATTATTTTCACTTGCATCGCATAATTGTGCACATTTTAATCAACATTATAATTGTGGATACATGTGCTCTTCGTTCTCCGCACTCTTAATTACGAAAATATTCATGGAAATTAAACGATCTGAAAGCTCAGCTTTTGTTAGATTCTTTTTTATTGCAGGTTTAGCACAACCTCATCTTTTGTTAGATTATTTAAAAAAAATAATTAAAAAAATTATCTAACAAAAGCTGAGCTTTAAGATCGTTTAATTTCCATGGATATTTTCGGAAGTAAGAGTGCGGAGAACGAAGAGCACATGTATCCACAATTATAATGTTGATTAAAATGTGCACAATTTTGCGATGCAAGTTAAAATAATTTTATTACTTGCCTAATAGCCTAATTGAGGAGAACTGGCTACATTTGATGGCATTGAGTAATTGGTGAATTAAACGCTGATGTAGCCTATTGTTAATCAAGGAAACTGATTGAAAAATGATTAAGACCAATAATCAGTTTAAAGGGAAGTTTTCTGCCTCCCCAATTTTCAGCTCAGGAGCCGCCACTGGTGTGCAGACCTTCCGGCTTGACTGTATATACAGTTGAAGTCGGAAGTTTACATACACTTAGGTTGAAGTCATTAAAACTCATTTTTAACCACTCCACAGATTTCATGTTAGCAAACTATAGTGTTGGCAAGTCAGTTAGTACATCTACCTTGTGCATGACACAAGTAATTTTTCCAACAATTGTTTCGACAGATTATTTCACTTTTAATTCACTATATCACAATTCCAGTGGGTCAGAAGTTTACATACACTAAGTTGACTGTGCCTTTAAAAATTTTTTTGCATATCCTTTGCATGCCATGACTTCCTGATGTCTGTGACCCAACAACATCAAAAGACTCTTGATAACCTATTTTCTGGTACTCTTACAAGCGATACTATAATGTCTCTGCATTTGAATGGATCTCTATGGGAATTAGGGGGTGGGACTAGATTTAGCTGTCAATTATGCTGGAACAGTATGGAATACATGATTGGTAAAATGGCTGTAAGTCATCAAGGGTCTGAGGTATCAAACAAGCCACAAACTGCAAAGTCTGCTGCCAGATATGCAGTAGTTATGGATGGATCACTTTAAGGGTTGTTTCTCTTGACAAATTTTCCTCTTGAACTCTATGGAAAAATAAGAGTTCTATAGGAAAATGAGCTAGGAGAAGAAACCCTTAAAGTGATCCATTCATATATACTCCATATCTGGCCAAAGAGTGATGGTTTGGGGCTCGTTTGATACCTTAGACCCTTGATAACTTACAGCCATTTCGCCAGTCATGTGTTCCATACTGTACCAGTGTAATTTACAGCTGAATATCAAGAGTCTTTTGATGTTGATGTGTCACAGACTTCGGGAAGTAACAGCATGCAAAGGATATGCGACCAAATATGAAATATAATTTAAAAATACATTAAAGCAAAGGGTTTGAATACTTATGCACATGAGAGATTTCAGTTTTAGATTTTTAATACATTTGCAAAAATTTCTAAAAACATGTTTTCACTTTGTAATTATGGGTTATTGAGTGTAGATTGATGGTCAAAAATGGCAACTTCATCCTTTTAAAATGAAATCTACAACACAATAAAGTGTGCAAAAAGTGAAGGGGGTTGAATAATTTTGAGTGCAACTGTATATATATTAAAACAGTCTCTGGTGACACTTATCATCTCTTGCCTGCTGTCTGCACATGCATATTCAGCGTGACATTGCAAGAAAACTCATCTATAAATTTCATTGCAGACAAAAAAAACATTGAGCTGAATAGATTGGATTGACAGACACTAATTACTGCTGGCTCCAGCTATTTTGCGTGGTGTTGTAATTACATGTAGTTCAACCTTTTCATAATGGTCATTGTAGGCTATCCATCAATTATCAGTCAATCACGTGTTCAATACGAATACGACCAGCCAGAGTCTAGTGTTGACTCTCCAATGAGTAAAACAACAGGACTATACCTTCATTATCGGATTGTGCCAAGTAAATGCACACATTGATTATTATTATTATCTGTATTGTGGGTATAACTGGGTTTAAAAGACTGTAGACTCCTTAGTTTGGTATAAAAATGCAGGTTTTTCTCCATTATAGCCTAAGGGGAAATTGAGAGGTGCAATGCACTGGACACCTTATTGGTTGCTGTAACTTTGACAATAGAAGCAAGCAGTTATGTCTGTTCGATATCATACAGTTCAATGCTTTTCCCACTCACACAGGTGTCTGCATCTCTCTGAGTGCCATTCTAGTTAATTCTATTTTTTAGCTGTACTGCATGGTTAAAAGAAAACATACCTGAAAGAGCAATGTTGTTAATAAATGTTAGGTTTTGGGGTGGTATAAAAAAAGACAACAATAATCTTTATTATTATCATGGAAAGTTGTGAAAAGAGTTTACTCGCTTGTTTAAATTGCTTATGGCTGTCAGTTGGTATAATTTTTGTTCTGTGCTCTTGGAAATGCAGATTTCTAGCACACTCAAGCGAGTTTGGAATGTATGTCCCTCAGTCTTCTGTGAGGGTTTCCTGAATTTTTCTTTTCACAGCAATTTGGAATGTTCTGTCATACTTGTAATTCTATCCAACAGCTGAAACATCTGTCAATTCTAGAGACCACAGACTAATGCTTGCGTTCTGTGCAGCCAGCTGCTGCTTCTTTCCATCATGCAGTCCACCAGCTGAGCTGCACAGACATTGCAGCCATTATACACAGCTGGCGCAGGCAGACTGCCAGCACCATGTTGACCAGAGGAGTCGCTGTTGAGATTGGGCAAGACTCATTTGATTCACGCTTTCCCTCCCTGGGGACTGCTATAGCCAATTTACTTGACTCGCCGGCACAAATGAACAATGCAAGGGTTGACAGATACACACACTCGTGTGTGTATGAAATGATGAGACCATGTTGATTGTGAGAGAGCACATTTCACACTCTCTCTTCACTACGCAATTCTGTGATGTCAGGCCAGTGCAGCCACGCTGGTTGGTTTGGGCTTCGGTCGAGTACTGGCTCCTCCCTCGATGCTAATCTCCTCTCCAGCCATGCTGTCCTCGTTCCAGTCGCCATGCCATAGTCCTCCTAACCACCTGAGGGCGCTATCATCCCAATGCTCTGGAAGCAGCAGGAGAAGGTACCCAGTCCCAATGATTCCTGCTGCAGCCAGCCTCACCTGGCTGAGCTGGGATGTCCCAGTCAGGTACAAATCTACAGCTACACAGGGAGTAATGGGGTTAGAAACTCACCAATACAGGAGGGCATTCCACAAGGCAGAATAAGCAAGTTAACCAGATAACTCTAAAATAATACCATGAAATAACCTCAAAAACATACTTCAGTATCAGCAGCTAACAATATCTATGACTAAATCAGGAGCCTAAACCATTCTAGTGCACTTTCATCGACTGAAATCTCACAAATGTGACAACATGGCTTTATCATTCTCAGAGTTTTCTGGATAACTTGATAATCCTTTTTGTGGAATATTTTTGTATAATTCTTAAATTCACTATTACTGGAGAGAATAAGTCACTTATACTGTACATATTCCATACAGTGTCACTTCTTGTCAAACATCAGGCATAATCAGACACTGCATACTCAGACACTGAGATTCATGTACTGCTTACACAGAACTTACACACGGGCATAAACTGAGAGCATACACATATTTACAGTAATAAATGTGTGTAATTATATTGACGGTGTGGGTGGTATTTCCTGCAATCTTGTGTGGCGTAAGAATGCCCTTACACAATACATAGAGCAAATAGGTGCAATTACAAGAGGAAAAATATTTCTGCAAACATGGCTAGATTGCAAGATCATTGCTAATGTAAAGCATGAGTCCATAATGTTATAAGCCAGTAACATTTAGTGACACTCATCATGAGCAAGCAGGCTGTGGGGAAAAGCATGAGGGTGTGCCAGGGGTTACCTGTGCTCGCTGGAACACTCAGCAGTACCCCCAGAGAGATGAAGGAGGGGTACGTAAGGACTCCCCCCAAATTCACCAATACATTGAAAGCTGGAAAGAGTGGAGAGAAGGGTAAGGTTACATACGTAACACCGGTGAGAAAAGCCAGTGGGATTGGGATATTTGCACAAACACTGACCACTGGTACTGAACTATGAGTAGAGTGATCTGAATGCGATGTTGGAATATTCAAGCGCTTGCTCAACTGACCACATCAGTGAACGAATCACATAGTCAGTGACTAGAATCTTTGTACTGAACTGAACAAAATTATTTGGATGAGCAAAGTGATTTGTAATTTCCACCACTAAGTGGGATTAAAACAGGGCCAGCTACACATTATTCACTTTGGGCTACAAAACTGCATGTGAAAAGCACTGTATAAATACAGTGGTGGTTATTATTATTATTATTTATACAATAAAATGGTGACTACAGGTATAAAATAACATTTGTGCCAAAGTAAATGACAGAACCCAGCCAATGAACAGCTTGCATATTTGTGTAAGTAATAGG